>LQRL01142225.1:0-22034 GCA_001703475.1 Hydroides elegans
TGAAACTTAACTGGGGGAGGCGGGGGGGATAAGAGAATTAAATGCTTGTGTAGGAAGTTAAAAGGGGGAATACGATTGGGGGTTGGTTAGAATTGCTTTTGCTATATGTGTTCATGTTATCGTTGAGTGTATGTAACAGTATGTGCAAGTATATGTTTGAGACAGTAGTTGGAATGGGATAGAATCCAATCTTTATTAAACCGATCAATATGCACTTATTGGATTCCAGATAGTAAATATGTAGGCAGAAGAGCAATCTGGATATAATATCTTATGAATCATTATATGTCTTTATCTTGTATTCGTACAAGAGATTAGTGATTAGGGCATAGCTTCTAATATCTCAACAATCAAGTGATATGGCTAGAAATGAAAACAAATGTAGACAAAACATATGTTATGTGTAAGATAATATAAAGTAATTGTCGATAGATACGTCATTTTCATTCACACACACTTTGTATTTGATTTATTTTGTCATCCCATTG
Source organism: Hydroides elegans (assembly GCA_001703475.1). NCBI lineage: Eukaryota > Metazoa > Annelida > Polychaeta > Sabellida > Serpulidae > Hydroides > Hydroides elegans. Next base: position 489 of record LQRL01142225.1, read on the forward strand.
TGTCATGAAAAAAATAGTATTCAAGAGATCCGGGGTTTTAATATTTTTATACAAAGGACTCTGAATATATTTATGCGTAATTAAAAATGTGCGTTTTCTGTACTGGTTTCTAAGGTTTGGGGGTATTCGTCTTTTTTACGAAAACACATACAAGATTACGGCAAACCCTAGTATTTTCGATAAATAGTTTTTCTTTCACGTTTTTAATGTTATTGACAATTTTATTATATTTTGTAAGAATATATAAAAGACAATTGAACTAAAATAAAATGGAAATGAGTGAGATATTACTTTGTCGCGTTGTAAATGAGTATATGAACATGATGTTGGGTTTTATTGGACTTTAGGTTGCAGTTGAAATGTGTTAGGCTTAATTTTTTATAGATCCGGCAATTTATTTATATTTAGTGCATTTTGCATCAAGTGCTTAATAAGTTTGATTCCTTTAAGTTGGGTTGGTTTTTGTCATAGTGTTGTAGCTAATAAAATATGTTCTAAAAATCATATGCATCACTATTATGTGTTTGCTGCATTCTAAATGTCCATATAGTTAATGCAAATAGGTTTAATTATGATTCATTCTTTGTAATTGATTATGTAAATACTTATGCTTGATAGAGAGATAATTGTTAGAATGTAATCAATTTTTGCACTTTGTACGTTTATATTCCTGATTGATAATTGCTGGGCAGTGCATACATCATGTGCTGTCGAATTGCAGTATATTGTTGAGGTTGGTGTAAATGGACTTCCATATTTTCCAATGAATATATCACGGGAAATAAAATGACGTAAAAGTATGCCTATAATTTATTTAAATATCATAAACTCAACGGATGTTTCAACAATTCTAATCATGAATTAATCGACATATTTCAAATGTCTGACAGAGAATAACTTAAGATTAACTTAAGTTTAAACTAGATAGATGGTGTGCTCCTAAAAAGAACAGTTTTTTATCGATAACTAATGGAATAAGATCCGGTTTAAAGTTCAATCTTTGATTTGATCTAGAAAAAGGTCAATATGAAGGCAGAATATATATATATAGCTACCTTGCTATAGCTTTATGAAATAATTGAGTCACAATAGAGAATCATATTTAATTAAAACATAAAGTTACAATTATTGGCTTCAAAGCGAATTTAGATACTGAACACGACGAGTATAGATAATGTGTCACAGTGCTTTTATATAGCGAGCCTTGATTAATGACGTGTGCAGTATTAGTGACACACCCCTGTAAATGAGACAATTAGGGGCCAGAGATTCCGCTCAGTGGTTTCAGCAAGGCGAAGAAAAATTACATTTAAAATTAGGGGTGGGTGTCTTTCAAGTTAAATATCTTCTATATCATTTATAAAATCGTTATCAAAATATCCTATGTTTCACGTTCGATAGCTCTTTGATATTAATGTTTATATATAAGGATGTGTTATGAATTGCAATATATAGAAAATCGATGCACGGGAACAAATTGAATTGTATTGGTTGATTGCGATATCTGCATATTTTCGTAAACGCAAAGATTGCAGATTATTATCAAACTACTATGTTACTTAACTTATGTAGTTTTATTTTTATTTTTATCACTTCTCTGCGCAGTCTGAGGACGGTATTAATAACTATATCGTTAATCAAAAACATAGGAACAAGTAGCATATATGAACCTTTTAATATTTGCTAATTCGACTTATCAATTATTTTATATATACTAACTTGAATAAAACTGTTAACATTGCAGACGAAATAAATTCGATAATTAAGTAAAATATATTATATATTAGTTTGTTTCTTTCACTCACTTGACATTCCTATTTTTAACGAGATATAAATAACTTCAACAGTCACAAATGTCACAAATTATAGTGTGTTATTTGAATTTATACATGCTTAATTTGTCCCATGTAGCAATATAGAGCGCGTGTTGAGTGACGACTGCACCCATTGGATATAATGGTTGCGGCTGCAGTGCCAGCACGCACCATTCGCCGTCATGGAATACCTTGAGGCAATCATTATTTACATCAGCGACCAGCATACTTCCATCATTCTCCATGCTGCACAGGAGCGGATGTTTGAACGCTCCTGCTACAACACCCTTCACGCCGTGAGTCTGCTGTAATGAACCACTGCCATCCAACACATGGATGCAGTTATTGCAATGACACGTGAGTGCGATGCAGCGGCTGGTGACGCGCAGTGAGTGGAAGCCATGATAAGTATCACTCCTGCATGCATTGATGGATCGGATGCGGTTCCATGTGTTTCTTTCGTACACGTGAATGTTTGGGTCCGAAGTGGGAGCAGCATACACGAGGCCAGCGTGCTCACAGACATCATCATAGTAATCACTGGCTATTCTCTTCACTTGCTTGCCTGTTAAAACGTGATCGAGCCTGTTATATTTGGAATACATAATTGGTAGCTGAACATATTAGTGAGTTGATAATGCATATTTTCGCTTTGTCAACTTTATTTCTTGCATATTATAGTTTTAAATAGATACCATTCAGCTGACATTTCTTAGAATTCCCTTTGAATGTTTGTATACATGCCTGGATAACCATACCTGTATAAGTTATGAAGAATAAACCATTTCCTGCGGCAACCATGGCTCCATCACCAACATCCACCGCACCGTACACAACATTTATTCCGCTTAGCTCCATATCACGCACGTAGTTTAGAGCGAGGTCAAATACGTTGATGCCGCCTTTTTTTAAACACCACAGATGGTCGTCGATGAGACGCAATGCCATTGGCTTTTGTGATACATGTGTCTCTTTTACCTCTGTGATGCTAACAGCTTTCGCAAGTTGTGTCAATACACCTGATTCCTTGTCAACATTTGAATATATAAAGGGGAAATAATTATAACAAATTTAAAATAAAATTGTGAAATTGCTAGCATAATATGTCAAGGCACGCTGTGTTACAGCTGATAGTAATAACTAATACCGGTTGCAGCATTCATTTGTATATATTCTCGCATTTTCTAGCGCCTGTCAGTATTTATATTTTTTTATCTTCTTATTAATTTAGTCATAAACTTATCATATCCTGATGTATATTTAAGACAATAAGAAAATATAATTAACATACTGATGCAATGGAATGTAATAATAAGGTAATTTTATTTATGCTACAATTACACTGAACGTTTTCAGGCTTTAATACAGTTTTGGAAAATTATTTGAAATTGATAAATGCTAATTCATGCTGTTGATTTAATGTCATGAACAAGAGTATATTTGTAATGCATTCATTATAGATACAACGATACAGACATATGCATTATCATACTACGAAAATATTATCAATCAGCATGACCCATGACCTGTTCCGATGAAAGAAAAGAAAAGATTATTTGACAAGGAAATTATTAAATAACATATGCGTTTGCTTGTTACACTAGATTTTAACATTTGATAATTCTATAAATACACATAGCTTTTATAATCCAACATTGTATGCATTTGAGATTCTTTGAGGTAATGTTGATTAAAATATCTACGATTTTCGTTTGCTCTTACCATTGTTCTAAGGGCACATAGAATCTCATTGATATCTTCAACCATGTCGTCGCGTTCCCGTTCTCGTAGGTGCTTGCGATTTATCTCGATCTGAAACAGACACTCTCCCTCTTCTCTATTAGACTTATTCAAAAAGAAATGAGGAATTCGTTTGTCATTTTGGAGGAATTTACGCAAACGTTCATAAATCATATAGGTCCAGCCATGTGGTGTGATTGACAATTCGTCCTTCTTTATACCTTCAGATGTCATGAAGAGAACAACAGTTTTTAACATATATGTAGTGATTCTCTCAACCGCACAGTCAATTTTCAATCGTTCAAATTTGTTATCGGCCACATAGCATGAGCGAAGGATACTTCGAACGCCCTTTGCCAATCTGTAACCTTCTTTAATGTTCACAGGCAAGGCATTTATGATTCGGTTTTCATATCCTGAAAAACCGAACTGAAATCCAACTGGATCCCCATAAGCAATAATGTGTGATTTTTGAAGTATCCCCTTATCTCTTAATAAGGCGTGCACCGGTATGGATATGTGTACGTCAGACTCAAATGCTGGAATTAGATCTATACTTATTGCAAGGTCCTTGATTTGGGAATCACAGTCACCGAAATAGTGTAATGTTATACAAGAAAACTTTACTTTCGATGTGTAATATCCAAATGGTTCAATAGCTAGATGACCTTCATCACACAATTTGTTTTCTACATTGAAGTCTGTGAACGGCTGACGGAGTGATGTTTTGGCTTTTGTTAATATTATTTGAATACACATGCTAAGGGTATCCTTGAATCTATCTGGGTTTAAATACCATTGTCCTTCAAATTGAAATATACAACTTTGTATGGATTTTGATAACTGATTAGGTGATACTATTAATCGTAAGAAAAACATATTTTTGAACCTTATTGCCTCAAATGATTTTGAAAGTGTCTGGAAGATAAGTTCATAATCGAATTCGTCGGGATGAAAGTTCCGTGTTTGTTCTCTAGCGCTTCCAACCAGATTTGGGTTGCATTGTAAAGCCGGGTCGTAGTCTCGTATTGCCTTACATAGGGTTTTCATAAAATTATTGACGTAAATCCCGATATTATCATATTCTAAACCTTTTTCTTTTTTAACTGCTTGCCATATAGTTTGAACGGCACCATTTGGACGAAGTGTACCATATGTCATCAGTATATATTCCCTTTTATGCCATTCGACGAATGGTTCAATGTTGCGTTCCGTTGAAAGAAGGAAGTTTAAATATGGTCGGTTGAAGCTGCTGTCGTATTTAGCCAGTGCTTTGTGTTCAAGTATTTCTTCTAATTTAACATTTGATATCTCATCGAAAAGTTTCTTTACTGCATTGCGGTTGATGTCTATGAGACCCAAACTAAGCATTGAATACACATAAATGCCAGAGTTTGGATCGAAATCATTTCTTATACTTCTTAAAATACGCATATAAGCATGCATTATATTTTCCTTTGGAATAGAAAAAGAATGTTTCCACAGTCTTGCAATATCATGAATGATTGAGAGGTGGCAGCCTCGTTCTATACTTGTAATCAAAAGATTTTCAAAAATTATCTCTTTCGAACCGTTCCGAACGGCTCCAATAATGGCATTAACCAACGTGTAAACCATTAGATGCTTATTTCTATAAACACATTCTACAAGAGAGCCGTAAATATTGTCATATTCTGTACGTTTAGTATTTGATTTAAGCAAACTCTGATAATACTGTAGCAGGGCGCATACCATTTTATAGTCATCAGACAAAACAGAACTTTCAACTAAATCTGCCGAAACCGCTACAATCTCTTTCTCTGGGGCCAACTGAAGAAGTAAATTGATATTATCTATATCCCCTTGATCAACGGCATTAGCAATCTCCTGTTGAATTTCACTATATGTCGTTGTATTATGTATAGACTCTGGCAATGTAGCGCTTTCATCATTGATGTCTTTTCCATGTACTTCTCTATCCCGTTTTTTCTTCCTCTCAGCAGTATGTTGACTCATTTTCTTCAAAAGAGGCGCGCAATGTATTTTGTTTTGTGATTTATAGCTAGCAGGTTGAGAAGGCAACGGTACAAAATTTTGCCTTTTTTCTGCCAACTGTGTTCTGCAAGTAAAGTAAGCAAAATATTTAGTCAATAGTTTTGAATAAAAATCGTAACTCAAATATTTTGTTCATGTACCAATACATTTGTGTTTCTATTTATCTATACGTTGTAATCATTGAATCAGTATTTAGCTAAACTGCACTTATAGTTGCAGTACATTGAAACATATTTATGATTGGATTATATAAGAGCACGTTTTAATAATGCACACGTTTTGGATAGACTGTTTGTTGTTTTAGCATTTTCGTATTTTCATTTTACACTACTCTAGTAGTGTTAAATGAATACAGTATTCTGCTGGTATAGATGTATACATATAATGGTAAACAAATCTGTTATGTTATTGTTTGTTAGGTTGTGATAATAAACGGTTTATATAGTGAGTTTTCATGTCTACGATTTGTCAAACCCCTTTATAATATAACTATTATATATTTTACAATATTTATAATAACCGATAATTATCGAGCACCGCCACGTTTGTTTACGTATACCTATATTGATGCTTATTATGAATTCCCGTACTATCTATAGCTGCCACATGCGGCGCTTAAAATATTGATCCGTAATCTAGATAAACAAGACATTGTTTGTAAGTATCATATTACGAGTTTTACGTTGTGAACTCCAGGTAATATGATACTCCAGGTAGCTGAAAAACACTGATATATGACATGAGGTGGGCTCAACATCAGTGTTATAGATTAAATGTTTGCTTGGCTAGTCAGCCAGTGTAGCGATTGCGCTACCTGACAATGTTTGAATGATAGGTTATCAAGTCACCACCACAAATATAGTTTTATTTATAGACATTTATACGACACCTATCATTCAAATATGATATACACAAGCATAGATGTTAAAAGATGTGGAAAAAAATATGTTCAGTTAATGAAACATAAATTTATTAGTCCCCTGGCGCGTTACAAAAAATGTTTTAATATTTTTCCTATAATCACATTGATATAATTGAAAACGCCATCTATAAATCAATGTCTGGTAATAGTGATGGATGTACATAACTATACTACTCAGCATTATAATAACATAAATGAATGACATCTGTATGCCAGTCGAAACCCTGCGCACTACTTTGTACGTATGATACCTTAACTATCCCTAAATTATTTGTTTTTCTTTTGCCATTAGAAATAAATTTTATCGGAGCTGTTTATAAATTGCTTATTTTTAATTTGTCTCCATAATAATGATATTTTTTTTAATTGAATAAAATGATATTCGATCTTGGTGTGTGATTGTGAAAGAATTCGTACGAACGAGATATCAAGCCCTCGATTGATTTACTTTTCCGTCGACATATGGAGCACAAATATTTGAACAACACAGGTGTGGTTTATTTCTAACATTTTTGGAAATTCGGCGAATGTTGCAAAATGTTGACTTTCAGACTGAGCATAAATATGTCAGAGCACAAATGCATTACAGAGTTCATAATGTACTATAATTGATACTAAATATATTGATGCATGATAGAGTATCATTATTTGACATAGATAATGTACATTATTCCTTATTACCACCTATATACGGGTCTTGAAGTTATATATGCTTTGACCAATAATTATAAGTAAGCTTAGTAAATTTTGTTTCATCCCGCACACGAGACTCAAATTACAAATGTGCATAATTTCTCATTTGTTTGTGGTACCATCTTGTGGTACCATGTTACGTTAGTGAGTTCACATTTGTGTAGACAAAAACAAGCATCAAAGCATTATTCTAAAAGGAGATGGATCATAAGTTTTCTAATATATATCCGTGTCTTCGTGGTTGATTGGGGTATCAATTGAAATCTAGGGGCTATATGAGTCACACCAATTCGGGAAAACGTCACATTGAATTCACTTTGAAAAGAGAGAAGAGTTAAAATCGAGTTTGTTGTTGATTTTTATGCATGAATGGCATACACATGCATGATTAGTACGTATGCTAAAGTGAGAGGCAATGGCGACATCAAACAAACTTAAGGGTGAATTTAGAATGAAAATAAACCGTGTACGGTGTTATATTAATTGCTCGTTAAAGTTGTATGTATTGCATATATAAACAAAAATACAATTTGGTCAAAACCACCAGCTGGCCATTACATTCTTGTTTAAATTAGAAGTTAGTAGAAGTGGCGGAATCGTATTCTTATTTTGATCTAGGTTTTAATCTGAAAAGTGTTAAAAGCATAAAAACCTATTGAAACAATTACTTAAGACAACTCTTACATCGCGGATGATCCTGCATCTGTTTGAGTGGACATATTGACACTTCGTGGTTCTACAATTTCTGTTTGAGTGGACATATTGACACTTCGTGGTTCTAAAATGAAAATATTCAAACGTAATTTTAACTGTTACATTTATTTTTTTCTTTTGGTGATGAATAACAATTTAAATTTGGTTTAACATAATATGATCAACTAGTCAAATCATTTTTTTTTATGTTTTTGACGTATATGGAAATATACGACACACATATTTATTTCATTTTAATATGTTTTCATTTGTAAAATAAAACATATCAAAATTTGATAGAAAATGAGACAATATTGTCACAGCCTTACCTGTTAGTATAACGTAAATTATAAATGAAATTAATATTGCAATCCATATTATTTCTCTAACCAAATATACCGCTATTTCAAAAATAAACAGCGCAAGTATTGCATACAATATATTGGTGTTGTTGTTTGTTTCTGTTGTAGCATCTCTTGGGGGATTGCTTTGCCCGTTGCTTGTTTTTCGTTGAGACATGTCCCCCTGCATGTTTAATGCAGAAAAATCATCCGAACCGTTGTTCATTTTTCAAATAATTACCTGAAGCATACGAACAAAACAATTGTTATATACTTATAGTTTTAAATCAAACTGTTCTTAAAAAGGTCTTGTGCATGATAGCAACCAAAAGTTTCGGAAATTTGCTATTGCTTGTTAAGTATAGCTTGAAATAAACTGCATTATTGCAGATACAAATGAATTATGTCAAAAATAAATATTTTGGTTGATTTGTTTCGTTTCACTGTCAAACACTTATGAGTTCATATTTGAAGTTGATGTATTTTGTAACAGCAAAAGAAAACACTTTTCTTTTGGTTTTATAAATGGGCATTGATATGAGCATTGATATGATTAATTAATTAAATAGAATGTATTTCGTTTTGAATCTATGGCATGAAACAAAATGTTTGCTTATTTTGTGTGTCCAGTAAACACAAAAAAGGACTGCATGGAGATTGAACGTATGATAAATTAAGAAAAAGGAAATTTTTAAGGCAGGTAACCAGCATTATAGGATAAAAAGAACATGCAAACTGAAATATACACTGAAATTTTCAATTTAATTGCAAATTAATGGCAAATATTTGTCATATCATACACTATAGCATGATCTGACATGATAACTGAAAGCCGGTAATTATCATTTCAAAAATACTTATGCTAAAATACATATTTAAATTCCTGTAAATATTATCTCTTTTCATTCGTAATAAATATTTCAAATGAAAAAAGTAACAGTTACCTTATCAAAAACTGTATTCAATTTTTTGTATAATTCTTAGCTTATTCCAATACAAACCAAGTTTGATAGAAATAATTAATTGCGTATTTATATTATATATTACCAACAAAATCAATGTTAGTAATGATATAACATATATGCTTCTGTTTGCACATGATCACCACTCTCGACTCTCATCTTATCTATGAGTGCACTCTATATGCAGCCTTTGTATAGTTTATTGTTAATGGTTCACGTATGTTTATACAGCTCTACCACTCAACATCGAGGGCAATCAAGTAGCTCATTAATTGTATCTAGAAATCTATTATATTGACAATAATGTTCATGAAAATGTAACTTTTGCTAGGCGTTATCTTAGTTTTAAAACGTATCTAGTGGTAGCTGCTGTATTGCTGTTGTTAAAGGATTTAAAATCATAAATGTTGTGTAATTTCTTAAATAAGTTTCAACAACAATATTAAATATACACTATATGAAATATATGAAATCGTGTCAAAATTTTGTTTTTATTCGCCGTCTTTAAACTGTATTTAAAAATGGTGGCCACATTACTTTTTAAATGCAATTTACATATGATAGAATTTAGAATTAGCTGGTTCTAAAAGTGGTGGTCATATACCACCACAATCTCAATTTATTAACAAACTATGGCCGTAAACATAAGGCGTATTTCTTAAAAATCACACTTCTATTGAATAAAACGGTTGTAGGGCAAAAGCCCGGTAGGGCAAAAGCCCCGTAGGGCAGTAGCTCCGCCATTTTTGCAGCTAGGGCGAAAGCCCCGCGACACTTTAAAGTACATATTTTGATGTTTTATTAAATATATCAATCATATATTTTTCTTCAAGCAAACTAAACTATTCTCGACTCAAATTCATGATCTCATTTAACGGCCCTGTTATTAAAATGATCGGATTAGCTGGATGCCTGAATGTATTTAGAATGTTCACTACTGATTAAAACACTAACTCGATAATTGCAATCAGCGATGCGAATTCAATATTTCTATAGTGCCTTCGTTTAATAATAATATCTATTCAAAGTCATAAAGCAAAAATAATATTTGCGCTTAAAGCAATAAAAATAATTGAATTTATTTCTGAAATCGCGGGGCTTTTGCCCTAGCCGCCAAAATCACGTGACTTCTGCAGGACGGGGCTTTTGCACTACGAGGCTTTTGCCCGCGCACCGTATAAAACACATTTATTCTAATGGAATCGCTTTGGTAAATGGTAATTTTAATTTGCATGTATACTAACCAATGTAACATCTAAAGGAATAAAAGACACATTATCTTAAATAGGATCATATCATTTTGGTTTGGCTTTACTATTCTTAATGTCGATTTTTCCGCTTATAATCGGCTGAATATCATAACATAACACCAACATAAAACGAGTTTATTTGGTTGAACTCACCTTATGGACATCTTATTAAACAAATTGCAATTAATCTGTTCGCATAGATAATTTTGTCTTATGACTAGAAAAAAACACATTCAAAATGCAGTTTAAAATGGTATAGACAGTTAAAAATGAATTTTCTAATAATAAAAAACACAATTTCGCAGATTTATGATACGATTTAGGAGGTATTTCAAATAAAATAAAACAATTCTTCAATACTTTGATAAAATGAATATAAGTCATAATTTATGTACAAAATGTTATTTCCATGAAATGAATTTATATTTTGTCTAGCTAAAACATGTAAAATCATAAGTATTCCTAATAAACCTACATAATCATTGGTGATTTTTGAAAAACACCATGCAGTTGCCGTGTAAAAAAGCATAGATTTTTCTCTAGTGATGTATTGAATTAAGTATCATGATGAAGTCGAATAAACGCTGAATCCAACAATATAAAAATGTTTCATATATATATAGATATACTATTATAAAAGTAAAATTAAAATATTAGAAAATCTTAGTTTTCATAAGTAAATTATGCCAAATTTGTGTTACTTTCTAGGCTGATTTTCATGCATTAATCGAGATGGAGGGGGTTAGTGATATTTAAAGATGATGACAGAACATATTGAAAATATCATAACAAAGAGAAATTTGTAAAAACAAGTGTGGCAACATGTTTTAAAATGCGTGTAAAGTTGTCAAAATTTGGGAAAAATAAACGTTTTTATAGCATAACACTGCAGATTACAAAAATATGTAAATAAAGACTCCGGACCAAATGGGGTTGTGATGAACAATAGACTAGTTGGCACCAAAAAATTAAGTGGGCCGCTCTAAACAGTCGTGGCAGTAAAAAATATATTTCAGGTGTGCATAGATAAGTGCCTATTTCATCCAAAAGGTGTGTGTTCTAACATGTAACATAGTTTAAGATTCCGAGTATATTGTGACGTTGATAAAGTATACATGCAGACTACGCTTTATGGAGATGGACGACGTTATGGGAAAGGCAAACAATTTTACATACGCTGTTTGTAACCAAAAGATAGTCGTTATAAGAAATATAAATTGCATAGGTTTGGGGTTTTTGCGCCATATATTTGCGTAAAATCAAGATTTTCTATATTTATTAAGCACAAACGTTTGATTTTATCACGAGGACGAGGATTGGATGAGTTGCATATCATAGATATCAAACGCATATCATAGATATCAAACGCTTCTGTTCCTAATTATTGAAGCAGTAATAACGTTTTCTAAATTTGTCCTTTCAAAAATCCGTTTGAATCGCGTTTATCACAAAGAACCACAAACATTTCAGTTTACACAGTAATAACCTAATTATAACCATACCATTTCAGATAGATGTGTTTATGTTTATCGTCACCATTAATAATATTTAGATATTTGTAAAAAAAATGCTCCTAATTATGGGCTGTTAATACCTCATTTTCGTTTAAGCTTGTTACTCACTAGGAATCATAAATATAATGTGACATCATAAATAACATAGGAGACAAAAAAAAACAATGTGTCAATATAGGATGTTCTCTTTTAATGCAATCTTGATATAATGAATATGGGAATAAATATATGGCAAGGATGGAGGGGATCGGTGTGAAACATTGACGCGACAGGCTCTTGTGGTCACTTGGAAGAGCAAATTGAACAGGTGCTGGATAGGGGATTGATAGGCTAGATTGTGTAGTAAAATTTGAACGAGATCGTTAGTATACGTGCTCATGTTCATCGTTAATGTATGTAACTGTGTGTATGTGAGAGTAGATGTATGTGGGAGTAGTTGGAATAGGATAGCAACTTCTGTTTGAAAAGGATAGATACTTTTGTCTTTCATCATATGTAAGATTTTGTATTTGGATTATTCCTGTGCCCTGAAGCATAAAGTGATGTTGCTATATATATATACCTTCATGTGATTGATCAGTTCATCTATTGTTAAAAAAAATGAAAAAAAAATACATGGTGACGCTGTATTTTTTCAGGAAATGATAGTGATGGTGCCAGTGTGCAATAAAAAGCGTATTGCATCCTGGCTTATCTTGTGATTATAATTTTACTTAGCTGCATGAAAACAAATGTTCGAACGCAAATCATATTAATGTTTTAAACCAATCATATAATGGATTTATGTTTTAATTATTAATAGCAAATGGATGATTATTTCATCCACGATGAATAATGTTAATGATAGACACTTTAGTCATCCTGATAACAAATAAAATGAAAACATTGTATTATCACCCAGCAATGAAACTGCATAAATATATTTTTTTAATAACGGGTTTCCATGTAATAAAGGTAATACAATATTCAGATTAAGGATTAAGGCATCGAATTCGACCCCATCGTGCAATAAACATCTACCAATCCTGTACTTTCATAATGTATTTCCATAATGCTACTGTTCTAGATTTTACTAGTATTAATATTGCTAATCAAATAGTTTTGGATTGATTTATTTTAGATATATTTGTGTTGTGTACATTTTGCATCAAGTGCTTACTGAGTTTAACATTTGTTTAAAAGCGATGCATTTGCATAAATACTAATAATTTGCTGTATTCTGAATGTTCATACAGTTACTTCAAACATGTTACATCATGATATACTCTTGGTAATGGATAATCTAAATACTTTTGTTCGATGCAGAGAAATATTTTAAACAATACAACTTGTATATCTCTGATTGATATTTTTTAGCAATGTTAATGAATATGTATTTATGAACCTACTTTTCCCCAATAAATATGTGATGAGAAATAAATTGACTTACACGTAGTAAAGTTGAAAACTGCTCATAATTCATTGCTCATAATTCATAATTTTCATATTTAAAATGTTAGCGATTTTAAATATTTAATCGAATCAGGCTTAAGATAACAATATTGTTGATTAATTAAAACAAAGTTATATAAATTAAGGTTATTAAATTTACTCAAAAAAAGAATTTCGCTCGTGCGAAATCGCTCGTGCAAAAGATAGAAACTATCAATTTATGTATATATCCTGATAGTAGTCTGGAAATCAACGTGTTAGTGAATTGATTATCATTACCAACTGAAAATATTTCAGGAAAAAATAAATATCTGATCATTGCACGCTAATACAATTAACAAAAAAATCTGCATTAGTTGCCGAATCGAGTTATAATACTATCTTTAACAAGTTGAATTAAGTTAGCTTTAGCTTTTAAACTCATTAGTATCAACTAGTCATCGGTGTTGTATGTTCATTGAGTTATTATCATGTGTTAACCTTATTAATGTATATGTGGGTTTTCATCTGTTAAACAAAGAGCGCTTAGTAGTATGTGCTTTATAAATATCAGAAATAGCAATTACAAAATTAATAAATCAAGTTATTAATGAGAAAGAATTGTGTAATTTACATTTGCGCTTTTCTTCCACTTCGCATTTTAATTATAAAAAAAATATGGATCTTACATTGATAAGAAATATTATAGCAATATGTTTATATTAGAATTTATACACGGTAATATTGCGTATGACATCATTGCGCAAGTGTTTTGTTACAACTAAGGTCTTATTATTATGACAGTTTACTTGTGTGTTATGCAATACGACAATCCATTTTCATTGATTTTATATATTATTAGTTTTTTTTTCGAATGTAACGATATAGAGTGCATGGTGAGTGACAACGGCGTCAATTGGCTCGATTGGCTGTGGCTGCAGCGGTTGCACGCGCCAATAGCCGTCATGGAAGACTTGAAGGTGGCAATTGTTTTCGTCAACAACCAGAATGCTGCCATCACTATCAACGCTACAAAGATGCGGCCCATTCAAATCTCCACCAATGTTACAACGCCTGTTGTGCGTCTTTTGCAGTGCACCTTTGTTATCCAACACATGAATACAGCCATTACTAAAACATGCAAGTGTAATGCCGCGGCTGCTGACTCACAATGTGTGAATGCCATGATAACCATCACTCATGCACGCCTTGATGGTGCGGATCCGGTTCCACGTATTTGTGTCGTACACGTAAATTGCGGGGTTCAAATGGAGGGCAGCATACACGAGCCTACTATGCTCACAAACGTCATCATATCTTTTGCTGGCCATTGTCTTCAATTCGTCGCCTGTTAAAAATGGTCAAACATGTAAGATAGTTGAGACAATAGAACAATTGACTGTAGTACTTACTTAAACCATAATGGTAGGCATGTCTAGACAAGCCTAGTAAACGAAATCTTATGATCTAAATTAAATAGAAAGCAGAATTCCCAATGGGTACCTGGATTAACTATAATTTAATTTCCACATAAAACGATCCTAAAACGTCCCCCTTTTAACGTGTCTAGATGGGTATACCTGCATAATTTATCAAGAATAAACCATTAGTACTGGCGACCACGGCTCCATCAACAACATCCACCACACTCTGCACGAAATCTATTACCCGAAACTCCATATCACGTACATGGTTAAGCGCAAAGTCAAATACACTAATTCCGCCATATCCAAAACACCAAAGATGGTCGTCGATTAGACACACTGACCAGGGCACGGTTGATACAATTGTTTCTTTCACCTCTGTGATACTGACAGCTTTTGCAAGTTGTGCCAATAAACCTGACTCCTTATCACGATTTGAATATATAAAAGGGAATTAATCATTACAAACTTTAAGATAAAATATCGAATAGTATGAAATGTCAAGACACGTTGTTATAAACTGATAGTGATAATTGATATCATTGCGTTTACCCGTCTGTATTCTAGCATTTTCTAAAATGAAGTAATAAAAAAATATTTTGAATTTGGAATATGCTATTTTGTGATGTAAATATAATGTTTAATAATAAAAGAATATCTAAAAGTCCATGCATAGTATGATATAACGATATAGATAGATTAATTTGACAAGATAATCATAACGTATAATGCATTTGCTTATTACACTTAATATTATCATTTGATAAATATATACATATACATTGAGTCAATCAGCTGTACTATTATTTAGCATAGTCATGGCTTTCATTACACTTTCGTGCTATTTTGAACTCTCAGAGGCTATTCTGTATTAATGAAAACAAATATATATACGTTTGATCTTTCGTTTGATCTTACCATTGTTCTGAAGGCAAAGAGAATCTCATTGATAACCTCAATCATTTCAATGCGTTCACGCTCCCGTAACAGTTTGCGGTTCAATTCGATCTGAACGAGACACTCTCCATCTTCTCTATTAGACTTATTCGAGAAGAAATGAGGAATTCGTTTGTCCATTTCGAGAAAGTTGAGCAAACGTTCATGTATTATGTATGCCCTTTTTCACGGTTTGATTTACTAATCATCCGTCTCTATACCTTCCGATATCATGCAGAGAACAACGGTTTTCAGCATATATGTAGTAATTCGTTCAGCATTACATTCGGTGTTTAATCTTTCCAGCATATTGTCGGCCTTTTTGCATAAACGTAAAATATTTCGAACACCTTTAGCTAATCGGTATCAATTTTTAATGTTCGAAGGCAAGGCATTTATGACTTGATTTTCGAATCCTGAGAACTCGAACTGGAATCCAACTGGATACCCATACGCTATAATGTGTGATTTTTGAAGTAACCCCTCATCTCTTAATAAGTTGTCCACCGGTATCGATATCTGTACATCATACTCGAATGCTGGAATTAGATCTATACTTATTGTAAGATCCTTTCTTTGGGAATCACAGTCACCGAAATAATGCAGTGTTATACAAGAAAATTTTACTTTCTATGTATAATATCCAAATGGTTCAATAGTGAGATGACCTTCACAACTCAATTTGGTTTGTACATTGAAGTCTGTGAAAGGCTGACGGAGTGATGCTTTGGATTGTGTAAATATTTTTTGAATACACATACTCAGAGTGTCCTTGAATTTATCTTGGTTTAAATACCATTGTCCTTCAAATTGAAATATCCAGCTTTGAATTGATTTTGATAGCTGATCAGGTGATTCTAATAATCGTAAAATATATTTCCGAACCGTATTGCCTTAAATGATTTTGAAAGAGTTTGGAATATAATTTCATAATCGAATTCGTCGGGATGAAAATTGCGCATTTGTTCGCTAGCGCTTCTCACCAGATTTGGTTTGCATTGTAAAACGGGGTCGCAGTCTTGTATTACTTTACATTGGGTTTTCATAAAATTATTAACGTAACTCCGGATATTATGATATTCTAAATATTTTTTATATTTTAACTGCTTGCCATATCCTGGGACGGCACCATTTGGACGAAGTGTATCATATGTCATCAGTAAATATTTCCTATTATGTCATTCGACAAATTATTCAATGTTACCTTCCGTTGCAAGAAAAAGTTTATATATGGTCAGTTGAAGCTGCTGTTTTTTTGTTTAAGTAATTCATCCAATTTAACATTTGCTACCTTATCGGAATGTTTCTTTACAAAATTGCGGTCAATGTGAAGGATACCCAAACTTAGAATTCCTAAATATGTTTATTGTATTATTATCAACACATGCCTCCTTAATAACTTTTAGGTATTTTTTATGGGCAGTGGTCATCAATTAGAGTTCTCAAGCGCGGCTAGTTTCCACCAATGATTCTTTGACTTTAAAATTAAATATGGAATTTATATCATTCGTAGAAATTGTAAATTGTCCTTAGAAGATTTCCAATTAGTTCGATGAAAATGGATATAATGTGTTTAATTTGCATCACTTTCCTTAGCGTAATATATCATCAACGGCTTCCGGATACACATCATTTAGATTTTATCAAGGTTTATAATTTGAATTCGATTGTATGAACCAAAAAGCTATGTATCGGCTTTGTATACTGAAGCTTTATTCATATGAAGCTTTATTAAAAACCACTAAGTTAATCTTACATATGGGCTTGTAAAGGTAACTATTTATAAATAAATATTGCAAGCGGGAATATTGCAAGTATCAAATTGCAGAAAATACAATTATTTGGCCTCACTTGCCGGCTTGTAACTTTGATTGATTGAGTTGATCTTAACTGAAAGTGTTAGCTCCGTATTTTTAGTGTTTCTAAACCCCATTAGAAACTAGGAAGAAATTCTTAAGTCATATATGTGTTCGTATAAGCACATATATATTAAATTTGATTATGTTTTTGCGAACTGTTTATGCATTCAAAAAAATAGATTTTTTCTTGGAATATCTTTAATATAATCAAATCACTATGACTGGTGAAACCTGAAAAGTTTGTCTCTAACATTTCCTAAAATGCTTGCATAAGAGAAATAAGAGATTGATCTATTCTTAATTGACATGAATAATTAACACTGGACCCTTTTCGTTTTGATGATGTGATTTTAACATAGAAACTACAAATTTTTCCCTTTGCAGACGTTGTTTCGAAAACAAATAAACCTACAGCCTTGATTAAAAAGGTAGACTTGGATTGGGTCGCCTAGCCTTTTAATATGCTTTTTGATAATGTGGACCAAATTCAATCAAGAAAGTATTTTCACTGCCCAGCCAATATCTCGTTAACAATGAACTATTTACAAGACGATATTGAACATTGCGCAAAATAAGATTGATTTGATAAAAATTAAGCAAACATAACTCATTGGACATTGGGGGAGCTGGGGCCTGATAGTGTTCATAAAGTGTACTTGTTAAACACTGAGTAAATAATGAAATAAAGCGTATCAAATATTCCTAATCTAAATGAATGAATGATTAGCATGCAATATATCATGTTTTATAGTTAGATCTGATGTATTTCAACGTCTATTAACCCAACTAAACCATAGTAAGCTGCATCAATTATCTCATACAAATATGAACAATTGTTTCTTCGTATAAATTATTAGTAAATGATGAATCTTATCTTTCGTAGAAATCGTTCATTTATTATCTTACATTGGGTTCTCATGAATTCAATTCAAATGGCCTTGGTTTTTGACAGTGTTTAATATGCTCCATTCACCTCTACGTGATTGGTTTGTTACTGCAACAGAGTGTATTTAGATTCCGATCACAATAAGTTGAAATCGGCTATATATCACTCTTAACAATGACCCATTGTTAAATGTATATCTAAAATGGATATCATTAATCTTCCTGACAGTTTATATTGAATATTTTTCCATTCATGGAAAAATCAGTAGAATTCTAGTAATTCCCTGAAAGAAAAATCGAAATTGAGGAACTGTCCCCGTATTTGTTATTTTATTACTAAAGTTTCGTAGAGACATTTACCAATAAAATGTACTGCATAAATAACATTCGGAAATCAAAGACTGCCTGTTCGAAACCTTTCGATTTATTTCGGTCTTCTTATAACTGTAACTTTTTTTTCGGTCGAGTTTGCCAATCCGGGGTAGAATTCAAGCATGTAAATGATATCGATATAAAATTACACAATCTACAGACCGGTTCATAAGTTTAAGTTTCGTTTTCATCTCAAAACACAATCCCAGCAGACGACTTCTTATTTCAAGATTTCCGATACTTTAATGAAATATTTTGTTTGGCATGTGAGTTTTCATCTTTCATCATAACATATGATTGTCTTCCTTGGAAAACCTGCTCATTATTTAGACCCTTTAATGAAGGGCACCCCACGATGATCTTTTAAAAGAGGTAAAATCACTTCAAAACTTCATTTTAAAAACGAATAAGTACCGTTTTTGGTCATTATATTTTCCCAAAAAGTGTTCATTTTTCCCAAGCCAGCTGATCAGTTTCTCCTTTTCTAGCCACCTTGGAACAGAATGGAACACCCTTAATGAAAAAATAAATTTTGTTATTGCTAAATTGTCTATCTTATATAGCAACCAACAGTCAATTTCACAATTAAATGCAAGTTTAATCAATTTTGAAATAGTTATTCTCACTTACTTTTACAAAACAAAGAAATTATTAAAAAAAGTGTTCCTCAAGCTATTTAAATTTCAAACTAGAAAATGGTTTCACAAACTTTCCATGAGCTATTAGGCAAGGAACAGCCATTGGGGTGTTCTTCTTTAATAAATGAAGCTTCAAAATTGAATGGAATGTTGGGGATTCCAACTATAAATGTCAATAGGAGTATATTGAAAACGCTTGACCCTTCATAAGGAACATCATGTCATAAATCAATGTTCACGTTGTTATCATGACATTGTTAAAATAAAGATTAAATTGCCATTGTCGTTAGCCAGAAATAAGTGATATTTCATTTCCTTTATGTTTAAAGTGTTCAACGATGATAAATGTACAAATCAATAAATATTTTTATTTGTAAATTGTATTTAAATATAGCTTAATAATTCATTTCGTAGGTTATTTCGCTAAGTATCAACAATCAGTGTATTTCAAGGCAAAAGCAAAAACTTAGAAAGAGACTATGGAGCTACGCTATATGGGTAAGTGATTAACTAATAATTATATAAACCGGACGTATTTGGTTCTATTTCACTTCTTCTCAACTAATTATATAGATATAATTGTTACTTTAATTTTATCTGACAACCATTACAAACTAAATGATAGAATTATTTCACCACTTACAAAATGAATAAAAATTAGTAAATTTATTTGTCAAACAATACTTGATATCTCATTTTTTTCAGAATCGTAATTTCAACGAAGATAGTTTAAGTGTTATTTTATCCATATAATTTGAATTCGTATATACACGTGATCATTGATTTTCTTTCCCATAAAAAATGGATATGAATGTATAAAAAGCATGCTTAACTGTATTCGGTCAAGACGGAGCTGGTAACAAGTTTATTAACCAATAGTCACAAAGGAGATATATCAATGACTAAAGCTTATAAACTTGTCCTTTGATTTATTCAGCAATATTTCTTTTCACTTTTCCGGTTAAATTAGAGACATGGTTCATCTGTATTTACAGGAGATCTTTATAGCCTTTGCTGCCACAATTTTATTTATGCTATTTGCACCGAGCCTTTTAACACTCTGTGTTGTGACCCCCCTTCCAACTAATAATTAATGAGAGTACCCAACAAAACATTTTAGAAATTGGATGGATGCATATAACTTATTTTGGTATGAAACGTATTTATTTGCAGCCTAAAGTGATGCAATATTACTCCATCAAGCAAACCCCCTAAAATTCTTTGTTTGCCAGTCCGGAAACCCCGAAAATCGTTGCCAGCAAAACGTTGCCAGCAAGAAAAGATAGTCTTCCATATTCAATGTCCCTCTGGAAATTCACTCAAATTGGTATATCTAATGTATAGCCCTACTTCTTTCAAAACAGAGTTTATTTCTTGTAATAGTTTCATTCTATGGACCTTATTGTTTAGAAATAAAAGTAAAAGATATTCTCTTACCTTTTCAGTTCTATGAAATCGCCTACAAGGAAGAGTTTCCAGCAGAAAAAAAATAGTTCACAAAATAAATCGTTGGGTAGTCTCGCGTTTAAAAAAATAATATTGTTGCATTACAGGATTTCAGTGCTTCTTCTTTGTATGTCATCTAGCTCTACTTAAAGTAACGGTCGGTGATTCTTTAGACTGTGGATCAGTTACACTGGTTTCCTCTACATTTAGCAATAACGATTTTCTTCTGGAACTTAGCTTGGGTGACCAGCCTTTGGAAGAAGTGAGTGTTTAATAACTTTTCTTAAAATAAAGTAGCTAAAGTATGAATTAAGATATTAACATGCTTTGGATATACAAGGTGTTATATTGACTGGTATTGGGAATGATTTTCCTTTAAGTCGTTTTTATTTTCAACTTTGGTAAATAATTTATTTATAAGTCAGCACAATCTTTATAACTTTTCAAGTCTACATATCCATTCCTGTATCCTTACTTCATTTTAATGTTATATTCTTAAAGGGCACCTCTTAAAGAGCCATCTCGCTCCTCTCTATCCCAAGGTATTCAGCAGAATCCTGCTCAATCGGATGAAGCTGAAGACGGAGGAGGCAACTGGTGAACCAATTTGGCT
>LQRL01142225.1:28159-49771 GCA_001703475.1 Hydroides elegans
ACATTTGATATAACGGTTGCATGCATTATTTCAAATGCAACAACAGTCCGATTTATTCGACAATATTTGGATGGATCTTCAATAATAAAAAGGGTACCAGTATCATTATGTATCATAAAATAATTTGGGATCACCATACATGCTAAATAACACCAATTGACAAAACATATCATTTATTAATCGTGGCTTGTATGATATTTCAATGACAAAATAATTAAATCATGATAGACTAGTATGTTTATCAAAAAAATGCTGCTACAGGCTGTTACGGTGTACAAACAACTTTAGAAATATTAATAACATGAGTTTATGTTTATTGCAATTGTTATGCGAGGTCGAAGAAATGATAATCAATGATGAAACAAAAACTAACGATTGATGTTCTAAAAATATATCTATTAAAATAATAAAATTGATTAGATTATTCTCTTTGTAATTTATGACATCGTTTGAATATTTGACACATGACACATGACACATATGAATAGGCTGAATTGGTGGGTGAGGATTGTCAGTGTTTGGTTGACAACGATATCGGAACAATGTCAAATGTCGTCAAATTGGATGTTCGATTGAGAGATGATGTAACTGGATTCTATGCAAGAGATGTCATGGTGATTGCTTGTAGTAAGTGTATCTATATTTATGAATTCTTCAGTTAAATTGTGCAATTATTGTATCTGAGTGATATCGGGTTTGACGTTTTTTACACTTTGAAATCAAACTATCAAAAAGAAATAATTATGAATTCTCAATACAAACGAATGTTTTACTTTTGAAGCTTTGAGGGTTATATTTTGACAGCACCTGCTCCTACAACAACTCAAACGCCGACTGTTTCAACCACTCAAACGCCGACTCCCACACCTACGATTTCGCCTACATTACCATCTACTACAAGCTCGTGTAGTAAGTATATCAACGCATATATTACAACTCTTAACGCAAACTCTAATCCTTACACCAACCTTCTATAAACCGACACTAATCCCAACTCCAACACTCCCATAAACACACAAAACTGTAGGACCAAGGGTATCTAGTAAAACAACGATAATAATCTTAGCTTATTTTCCCCCATCTCGTCATTCACCCAAACACCAAAATCCACCACGATACCTTCCCAACCACCACGCAATGTCCGACACCAACCGCGTATCTATCATTGATACACACTCTAACATCGACACCAATCCCATTATCCACATCTATTCTAAAACCAAGGCCTACCTAAATGCTAATAGCACTCAACGTATCCATCAACTTCTTGTAGTGAAATGGAACCTTTCATCTACCTGATCTATAAGGCATCTATTGTCACTATTCCGTTACCTCATTACATACCACATATTTATTAGAATAGATATATATTTTAAACTTGTGTCTATGAGAGACTTTTACCACCTATATAATACCTTTCACAATCAGATGATACATTATGATACACCCGTTACAATAAAATACATTATCTTTATAAAGCATCTAAATCATGGACAAATTGGGAAAACCTTCAGTGCGAAGGCGGTACCTGTGGAATAGGCAATCTACTGAGACAACGTGAATGCGAGGGGACTTGTCCCGGAGAATGTGAAGGGTCACCTTACGACTCAGAAATTTGCTGCCTTGACTTCTCAAATTGCGGTATCTCATCTTATTAATATGAAAACTGATTGTTTTATTAATGCTTATACATGTACAAGATCAGTTATCATATCAACATATTTATATTGGTCAGTTTAGATAAAATTGTATGGTTGGATAAAATTAGAATACTGATATATTGACATTTGCAATTTAATTGGTATATTTATCCATTTATGTTTCAATTGAATATCCGTCGAACGTTTTTTGCTATAGAGAATTGCCCGTCTGGCGCTCAATTATCATCTTATTATGGAGAATCAGCTTTCGATTTAACATCAAACGGCAGTCCACATGCTGTGGAACCGGTATGTTAAGACTTTATTTTTGAAAATAATTTTAAATGATATTGAAAACCAGTTAGGAAAGACTATATATATATGATATCTGAATTATCAAAACATAACAGCATCTGTATTGTTATTTTAATAAAACAATATCCATAAAATAATCAGCACAAATACTATCTTTACTATAGTTTTATACCCATACTCAAAGTCATATTTGCATATTCCTTTAAATTTAAATATACATACTTATGAATCACATTACGTTGTGTGTAACACAAATGTTTGTATGTGAAATCTTTTTGTTGTAGGATATACATATGATATTTCATGGGTCCAATGCGGCTCTTATTTTCTCTCCAAATAACGTAATCTATCACCTTAGCTTACCGTCAGGCAATACGTTTGATGTCAGCCAACTATGTATTGAAACAAATGCGTCGATTGTAGAGTTCAGTTTGATGTATGGTGATTTATCAGAATTTGTTAAAAAGGTATGCGACTTACATCAACATATCAACCTGGTTGCAGAGATGATACTGATAAACATTAAATCATACGAATATTAGTTGGTATAAGTAAATATACAGGAATAAAAATAATTGAATGCATGGAGTTTTATGTCTATGCCATATCATGTCCAAAATTAATGTAATTCAACAGCATTAGGATAGGTAGCCCATTACTTAAAACTTCCTTATAAACAGAATGCAGACAACGGAGAAAGACGAGTTTGCTTGGATATAAATACAGCCGATTGTAAACTGCAAGATATCTTAAGAGTTCAAATCTACCTGATTGATCTGGATAATCTAATTTTTGCCAGCGATTTATTTTTATCAGCTTGTGGTTAGTATTAAGCACAAGTAAATAAAACACCATACGAATTCGATATAATCTTTTTACTTGTTATTAAGGTAGGTGCAAATGTGCTTGGATTGTATATTGCTATCATTTATTGTTGTTCAATTCATATTATTAGGTTATCATATTTGATTAAGTAATTAAACGACATGACTTTGATATTGATTGGATAGAAAACTGCACTCACGGAACTCAGCTTTCATCTGAATATGGAAACTCCGATTTTGAAGTGACAACGAACGTCAGTCCCCTGCTTGTTGAGCCGGTATGAGCAAAATAATAATTGTGATCGTAAAGATTAGTTTGGTTAGATCAAGCTAGTATTTAGGTTGTGTCATAAATCTCTAAATTATCAAACACTCAACCTGTTTGACTTATAAGAATTGAACTCAAATCTTGAGTTGATACATTTACTGATGCAGTTGTTTGTATGATATATTATAAAACTGAGTTTTATATATTTAAACATATATAGTTTCACGTTGCACGAAATTTCAATTTATAGCATCAACAATCTTTATTGCAGGATATATACTGGATAATGTATGGTTCAAATAGTGCTGTTACATTTCCTCCAAGTGAAGATCAGTATAGTCTATCCTTACCATTAGGCACCCCTTTTGATATAACTCAACTGTGTATAAAGACAAGTGCACCAACTGTGCAATTTATACTATCTTATGAAGATTCATCATTTATGAAACAAGTAAGAGCATCGCATGAACATTAACTCGGTTTTAATATATCGAATATTCATACTGATATGGTCAAAACACATTAAACTAATTAAATAGGACAAGTACGCAAAATCAACGATATAAAAAGAAACGGATTTATTGTTCTTGTGCTATCTGCATAACTTATGTATCTTAACATGACACCGAACATTACGGGATTAATACATATGTTATTTTCTATCAATAGAACACCGAAGACGGAGAGAGATGTTTTTGCTTGGATATGGGTACAGACGATTGTAAATTACAGGAAATTTTGCAAGTGGAAATAAACCTAATCGATTTGGACAACATATTTGTCGCTAGTGATCTATATGTACTTGCATGTGGTAATTAGATTTTAATATATATATTTAAATATATACATTTTCTTTTAAATAGTTCATAACAAGTCAAAGATATTATTGATATTAGCAAAGTATTTTAACATAATACATTTTGCTGATTTGAAGGGCAGATTTTATACAATTCGAGCAAATTAAACAACATTAAAAGCTAGGCGAATATGTCTGTCAATTTCAATTTAACATAGTTGAATGAGAAGGCCAACAGGTATTACGTAAAGCCCAATATCAATAAGTATTAATCAGGTTCCTGAATGATGGTTAAGCGTTCGTAACTATTGTTAACTAAGAAAATTGGATGTTTGATTATAAAATATGCCATTAAATTATTAAGGATAGCTTATAAATTAGTACAATACTGTCAGCAAAAATACACAGGATTTGTTTTAAATAGCTACAATAGATTTGTCCTTAATTACTTCCCTTAAACTAAAACAATCTCCATCCCATACAGATACTCCAATGGCAACACAACCTCCAGCGCCTACACCCACTCAGACACAAGCCCCACCTCCAGCGCCTACAACCACTCAGATGCCAACACCGCCTCCAGGGCCAACATCCACTCCGACGCCAGCCCAACCTCCAGCGCCTACAACCACTCAGATGCCAACACCGCCTCCAGGGCCTACAACCACTCTGACACCGCCTTGTTGTTAGTATATATTACATTTTAGAATGCATTTATTCTTAACCGTTAACACATATCAAATGATGTGAATAATGATGAACATAAATAAAAAAACATCACATCGTTATGATTACATTTTTAGTTCCATTGGAGTGGACCGAATGGTTTTCGAATAACATCTGCAATGGTGGAAGCTGTTCAGCAAGAACGGGAGTAACGACCCTTACCCGTGAGTGCTTTGGTGAATGCCCGGGTGATTGCCCGGGAATCGGATTCGACACGGAATGCTGTATCGATACTAATGAATGTGGTGAGTTTAATCGTACTTGTTTTGGTTCCTTGATAAAAAAGTATGAATAGCAAGCAGAACATATTTTTGGACCTAAAGAAATATGTTTTTAATGTCACTCTTAACATTTTGATTCGGGCCAGAAGTTTTTTGTAAGGTGAACCATACTATGCTGTCAATCGAATCGTTTAAGCGAAATGCTATAATGGTTTATTATTTATTCAATCACAATCTAACTAGATTTTATTTGGTTACACATAATGTTGCAATAAAGAACATTATTTTTCATAAAAAAATATATAATTATATCTTAAGGAAATATTTCAACTACAAAGAAGATAATTCATTTTATGCATCTAAGAATATGTTAAACCTAACATTCTTATTTGCTACAAAAAAATATTAATTAGTTTTTATTTGTAATTTCATATCTATAATTTTGTCCAGTGTACCTTTTAGAGACGTGACTCTTTCATTCTACCTGCATTATCTTTATATTCAATCAATACCTTAACCAAAATCTATTTGGATAAAATGAATACATTTAACAGATAAATCAAATTTATAAGAAATCAATATCAATGTATGCATCATGTGATAGATATTGTTCTCTATGTAGAGCAATGCACTCAAGGAACGACATACTCAACACTTGATCAGTCAGTGCAAGTGTCTCTTGCAAGTGGTGCTACAATCAGCTGGGTATGACAATTTATAACAAATGTAGCCTATGCATAAGCACATGTTTTTTAATCAATGAACAATTGATTACTCTTTTCTTAATACGAATTTTAAAACCCCTTTCATTTACAAAGCATCTTTGATATTATAATGAAACCTGGGTGACACCATTCGTTATTTTTCTAACCTATTCATTGATGTATTCGAAACCATTTTCATGAAGAATTCGATAGTATTATAAACAAGACTGCCAAATTAAACGTGAAATGATGATCAATAAGCTTCATTCACCTCCTTGATTATATTTCAGACAGGGTTTGATCCTGCATTCGTTTCGATGGGAAACTTTCTGTCTTATTCCGGAAATGCTGTGTATGCCTTGAATACCGGGGGATTAACTTTCAATATACAAGATATATGCGTAAGCACCACTGCTAGGGAAGTTGAATTCTCATACATCACATCCATTTCGACCACCACGGAATCGGTAAGAATCAGAACAATCGCATTCTACGACCGTTTGCTATTCGCACACATATTTGACCTTATATATTTTTGTAAGCAATATCTTAACACGTTGTATCATATATACACGTTGTAATGAAATAAAAATTATGTTGAGATAAGACGTTATATGAGGTGATGACTAGATATGATATAAGTTTGTGTTATATTGTAAATGTTGTTTACATAATGTTATGTATTAACATGCCATTTACAATATCTTTTTCAAAATTTATATTTTGATCTATAGGTGGATAATGATTTTTGGCCACTAAAAACGTGCAAATGTCCAACGAATACTCAGCCAGATGTAGTGTCTGTGGAAATTAAATTCATTGATACAGGGTTATATGATGTTGGTGAACTTTTACTTATTGTTTGTTCAGGTATACTTTTCTCCTAAAAAAATATATATATGCTGTTCTGTTTGTTCTAGAAATACTAATTGTATGTAGCTTGAAGTACCCTTCGATTGATTTTATAATTATGTAATAATTATGCTATGATTTGATTATTATGTAGTGCATACATCTACCTTTCACTTGTATGCACGTTATCGTTGTAGGTTATCAAATGTGATATACATATATGATTTAAAATGCCATTTTTGCAGTGAGAACTTTATATGAATTTTATAACGCCACGAAATGTTATCCACTATAACCGTTTTAGGTCAATTTCTAATCTGAAAAAAAACTTACATGCACTAATAAAACCAATGCTTAAATATAAAACAAGATGTTCTCAATTATATATTATAAACTATTTATAATACACCTAAATATTTGATTTTGTTTTATATCATGTTTTACTTATAGGTAGATAATGAGTTCTGGCCAGAAAAGAAGTGCATGTGTCCTTCGTATAGCCATCATTCCACAAATTTAGTTTCTGTGAGAATACTTTTTATTGATTCGGGGACATATGATGTTGGTGACCTGTTATTTACTGTATGCAACGTATGAGGCTTCAATATCTATTTTTTTTAATTTATGTTTGCCTGATCATTTCTGTAATAAATATACTCATTTTTAATCATTAGTTATTAAGATGCAATGAGACTTCATGGATTTTTACTGTCATTGCTAATTGGGGCATTTGATTTATTCTTGTATTCTAGTTTGTTTCTGTAACCCTATATGAATTTGGTTTTCATAGTGATTTAAAATGACTGGCCGCAACATCCACAAAAGCACCTAGCAAAAGCGATTATGTTTCACAACAACGCGATTGGTGCGGCTTGCGTTAAAGATCAAGTTCCTTTCAGATTTTGAATAAAATATAGTATTACCTTCCTATTATCTATATTTGGTCGTTTGTACATAGGTTATCGCAATTATTCCATCGGGTAACTGATCATATGCATGGACTCGTTTATACTAAAATCATTGCTTATTGTCTTAGAATCTTTACTGCATTGCAATATATATCTACGGGTATTAATGCATACATGAGAATAACATAGTAGCGTTTAAAGAAAGTGAAAACAAAACTCAAAAGTTGATAAAATGAAGTGTTAATTGTTTGATGATTTTGTACAATATAATTAATGCAGGTATGACTATAGTTATTCATAAGGCAGTATAAATATATATATTGTCCGGGAAAATATATGCGTTTTATTGGTGTTATTTAAAAACACTTTTACATTCAAAACGACATAAAGAAATTATTTGTATTCTCCATATAATTCTCATTCTTCAAATTGATCAGATTATAAATTTCAATAGTAAAATATATCTAGCTAATTTAAAAACAAACTGTGATATAATATAGCTAGGTCCTAAATACTAACACGAATGCTAAACATCTCGAACAAATGTTACACCATATAAATTCTAGAAATGTACTAGGTCCTAAATACTAACACGAATGCTAAACATCTCGAACAAATGTTACACCATATAAATGGAAGCAGACCTGGGACTTTTTGTAATCATTTTGTTAAACTATTCCACATTTTTTGATAACATACCACGAAATAATATATGACTGCCACAAAACGTACTTTTCAGCAACAAATGGATAGCTCAAATCATATTTCTGATTCAAAATACAGTTATATTTATTTCATATTTTAACATTTCTTCTTCTTTGTGTCAACAAATATATTCATTAAATATTCTGTTTTTAATGAAAGTTTTTGCACTTGCATATCCACCTGATATTGTAAACGTAAATTGACACTTGCCTCATAGTTTGCGCAATTAATATTTATTGTTGTTACCAAGCAAATTATATTATATTTCTTCAAAATATGATTTTATCACATTTAATGCAGTTTTCTCTGTTTTTTTCGCTTTCGAAAATATTCAAACTTATGCTTGTTATAGATTAGACATCAACAGAATGGCTATTAAGATTTCGAAGTGGGGTTTATAATTAATTGTTCATTTCATAGAATTAAAAATTCTATCAAAGTTATAAGGACGCAAACTCCTTTTTGATTGCCCAATGGCTTTAGAAATATAATCACCCACGTTTAATCGGAAGTACATTTAAGCAGTGATATTAAAGGCGGTGATATAAAGGCACAGGGCCTGCGATCCCTGGCCGATTAGTAAATTCAAATTGTCCGATATTGTAATACATCGTAGCAGCTAGGTCTTAATATGCGATATTCTTAAATTCGTATGAAAGTTATATATAATCACAGTTGTAAAAGAATGTTGACACGCCTTTGAGTGGTATTTATCCACTATTTCATAACTGGACTTGTTGTAAAATCATGTGTGATCCTGATCTACATAAAGCTATAGTAACACAGCTATAGCCATAATGAAAAAAGTATATTTATTGCGCTAGTATAGAAACACACAAATGAGTCTGATTTAATGTAGTTGTAACAAAAAAGTTTAACTAAAAAGAACATTCATTTTCTTGGGATTGAAAACTGATATCAATAATGTTTATATACAAATACACATAACAAAATAAGACACACACTGTAACAGATAACTGATAACTTTCTGGTTGGCAATTTTATAAAGCCTGCATAAGGTGTTTCTGAAAACAAAAGTTCTAGATAGTATGCAGTCTACGACGGAATACCACGTTTAATTTATGGTTCACATGCGCTCTTTAAGCTTCTAACAACATAGAAGCATGTGTTCGGTCCTTCCGTCATATACTGATTATTCCTTTATTTTAATCATACCCATCAATGTATTTCATTGACTCATATTTTGGCTTAATTGTGTTTATCTATTGAGTTTTAAGGGTAAATCGATGATCAAGTTGCGTAAAAGGAATTAGTCAATTTTCGCTCGATGAGGTACCCATTCTGTTTCTTAGGATATGTATTGAAAATTTGTTTTAGAGAGTATTTCCGGGATGCTTCAAATATCAAAGCCATAAGGTGAGCGCATCAATATTACAAGAAATGGTGATGGAAGTTAAAGGTATGAGAAAAGTACTACATTGTCGTAATCGTTGAATGCATCAACTAAGAAACTATAACATAGAGAAATATCACACGAGCATCAAGAGAGGGAGGGCGCATTCGACACTTATGTATTGCACATAAAATGCACAAGTGTCTCCCAGTCAGCATTTATCCAATTATTTATTTGCACCTGTTTAAGTTTGTCTTGATCCGCCTATAAATGATAACACATTTGAAATATTTTTAAGAATCAAGTCTTAGCAATTTGAAAACATTTTGACTCTTAAAGAAATATCTCAAGAACAAATACACTTAGAGACTCGATATTGGTGGGTTTGGATTGAAATACTGGACCTTTAGATATGCTTGTTGAGACTGTCTCGACCAAATTCAATCAAGTTTCGGTCGTGCATGCGCGAAAATAGATTCACCTCTCGGGCAATATCTCGTCAATAATGACATATTTTCTAGACTTTTTTCGCGAAAGTTGATGTGATATGAATCAAGCAAACATTATCCC
Organism: Hydroides elegans; assembly: GCA_001703475.1. NCBI lineage: Eukaryota > Metazoa > Annelida > Polychaeta > Sabellida > Serpulidae > Hydroides > Hydroides elegans. The sequence continues at coordinate 38,043 of LQRL01142225.1, forward strand.
TTCCGCATTGGGGGCGATTGGGCCTGATCGTGTTTATAAATAGATTCGATTTTCGAGTAGCTTTGAAAATAAAACGAATCGAATTTTCATAATCTTAAGGAATGATGTATGTTTATCGAAATATATCATTTTATTGAATAAAATCTTATGTATATAGAAGTCGATAATCCAATTGAACAAGATTGAGCTGCATCAATTATCTTATACAAATATGAACGATTGTTTCTTCTAAATTGATTCTTATGACATTATTATAAAATGATGAATCTAATGCTTCGTAGAATTTTTTATTAGTTATCTTATGTTGAGTTCTCATGAATTTGATTCAAATTAACATGGTTTTTGACAGTGTTTAATTTGCGCCATTCACCTCAACGTCATGGGATTTAATTATTAGTAATTATTCTAATTCGGACAACAATGAATTGAAATCGGTTATATATCACTCTCAACAATGACTCTTTGTTGAATGTTTATTTATAGTGGACCTGGTTAATCAGTTGTCAAGATATAGATATTCTTGAATCTTCCATATATTCTACATATATTCTAGAGTATAATAACGTTCAATGTTGTTTATCTGTACTTAGTAGGCTATAGCAGTTTATTGTAAATATAACGATGGTTCTAGATTATGTTCGTGTACGTGCTAGAATGTTATTAAAAGTTCTGGAATATCTTCTAGATTAGAATGGAACTTTCTAGAATTTTATCGAATCCTGTAGTTCCTGAGTCTCGAATAATTGGAATGATATAAAATGTTCTTTTTTTGTCCATAAGTTTGTGGAATGTTCTAGAATGTATGTGAAATGGAATAAATAGGGGTCGAGATTCAGTGCTCGTCAATTGCGGATAGAAGATGATAAGAAGCGAAGATACTGGAAATAATAAAGGAGGCTGAATAGAGCGGCGTTTTATTCGGACTCACAAACAAGACATTGTACTACGGGGGCAGTTCCACAACACCAAGGGGCAGTATCGGGCAGAACTTCTCAGCTGTTTCTTGACATTTGGGGGCTCGTCCTGGATAGCTCTATGGTGGTTTCGGAGAACGAATATCGCAAGACGCAAGTAAAGACTATTTATCGCTGTCGGGAATTACTTCTGGTAGAGGGTACACCGAACGCATCATCATGAGAGTTCAGTACGAAAGATGGCTGTCTCTCGGCGGGGAACTGGCCCGTGAGGCGGAAATAGAAGTAAAGCGCCAATATATCGAGATCAAACGACAGGAACAAGAGTCCAAACGCCAGGAACGTGAGGCGCAGCTCGAGGTTCAACGCAAAAAAATAAGAACATGCCCTGGAGCTTGAGCGGTTGAAGATGCAGGCCCAGATCCGCGCAAGTAACGCCAAACTACACGCCGAATAGCCAGAACGTGAACTTTTGCTTCGCCAGAAAGAACTGGAACTGGCTCAGCTACGTTCTGACGTGGGTGCCCCTCTCGACGTCTCCATGCGACAAGATGCTCCTCTCGACGTATCCATGCAGCAAGATTCTCCGCGCAGTAACCGACCAAAACTACCGAGGTTCGACGAGGCTAGGGACAACATTGACGCGTTCATCGAGCGGTTCGAGCGCTTTCTGGTTGTACCGATGCAGTAGTCAAAGCCGAACTGGTGCGTGAAAGCCAACTCACCGGCCGACAGATGTGCTGTGCGCTGGTGGATGGGTCAATTTAGAAGTTCCCTCTAGCATGGATTGAGGTCGACACGCCGTACTTCACTGGGGTTTTAGAGGTTATGTGTATGGAAAACCCAATCCCGATCTGATCATCGGGAACCTGCCGGATGCTACGACAGAGGAGAATCATACCTGGGAGAGGAAGGAGTCGACAGGAGTAACGACAAGGGCTCAAGAGCAAAAGGAGAAGAAACCTATCAAGCCATTGAAGGTTGTCGACATCGCAGCAGCAGAGGTCAACGTGGACCAGCTGAAAGCAGCGCAGAAGAAAGACGAATATCTAGACAAGCTACGCGCTTACGCCGCACAAGGCAGATAATTTTCGACGCGCGATGACAAGATCTATATGTTCAGCATGGACGACGATGTCCTGTACAGAACTCTCAAGGAGCCGAAAGGGTCTTCAACATTGGAAACCAGAGAGAGATCGTAGTCCCTACCCCATACCCCATACCGCAGACAAGTCATGGCCCTTGTGTATTGCAGATCCTGCGATATATGTCAGAAGACGGTCCCTAAAGGCAGAGCAACAAAAGTTCCGCTCGGGGAAATGCGTCTCATGGACGAACCGTTCCAACGTGTCGTTGTTGACCTGATTGGACCAATCTACCCTGTGACCGACAACAGGAGCCGGTACATTCTCACGGTGGTGGACTTCGCAACTCGATAAGCTGTAGCGGTGCCAAAGATAGAGACTGAACGATTAGCAGAGGCGTTGCTGGATGTCTTCTGCAGAGTTGGATTTCCAAAGGATATACTGAGTGACCTTGGTTCGCAGTTTACAACCGACATGATGAGGGAGGTTTGCAGGCTCGTGTCCATCAAGCAAATCTACACGACGCCGTACAATCCCCGATGCAACGGTCTGTGCGAGCGAATGAACGGGGTCCTGAAGAGAATGCTGAAGAAGATGTGCCAAGAACATCCTAAAGACTGGGACCTGTATCTTCCTGCCGTGCTGTTTGCCTACAGAGAAGTGCCCCAAGCCAGCACAGGGTTCTCGACATTCGAGCTCGTCTACGGAAGGACCGTTCGAGGACCGATGAAAGTTCTGAGGGAACTGTGGACAAAGAACGAGGCTCCAGAGGTCCAAACACGTACCAGTACATCTTCGACCTGAGGAACAAACTCGGGGAAATCTGTCAGCTACCCCGCGAGAATCTCCAAGCAGCTCAGGGAGAGTTCAAACACAACTACGAAAAGAAGACAAAGACACGATCCTTCGAAGTCGGCCAGAAAGTCGTCATGCTGCTACCGACTGACAACAACAAGCTGTTTCTTCAGTAGAAGGGACGATATGAAGTCGTAGAAGTCCTCAACAAGACTATATGATGGACTATAGAGTCAACATGGATGAGAAAGACAAGATTTTCCATGCGAATCTTCTCCGTCGATACTTTGAGCGATACGAGGTGCACATAAAAGGCAGCAGCTGTGAAAGTGATTGACGAAGATGACTCAATTGGCGACGGGGTCGTGAATGAAGACTCACTTCTCCATCTACCGACGTTAGAGGGCAAGGAGAGCTACAAGGATGTGAAGATCGCCGACACATTGAGTGGTGAACAAAAGAGGAAGCTAGCAGATATGCTATACGAGTACATAGACATATTCATGGATGTACAGGGAACATAAAACCTGGGGTTACATGCCATTGAGCTGACTACAGAAGAACCTGTGAGGGTGAAGCAGTATCCGATGCCATACTTTACTAGACAAGTAGTCAAGGACGAGGTAGAAAACATGCTGAAGTATGGAGTGATCGAACCATCTACTTCTCCCTACAACTCTCCGATAGTACTGGTGAGAAAGAAAGACAGTACATACAGATTCTGTATAGACTTTCGGAAATTGAACTGCATCACAAAGTTCGAGGCCGAACCGATGGGAAATCAAGAGGATCGGATCGCCAAGTTACATGGGGACAAGTTCTTTACCAAGCTCGACTTCAGCAAATTGTATTGGTAGATCCCACTAGATGAATCATCGAAGCCTCTGACGGCGTTCAAAACTCCCGATGGATGCTACCAGTTCGGGAAGATGCACTTTGGGTTGCAGAATTCCGGTGCGGCATTCAACAGAGTGATGCCAAATGTATTGTTGGTATTTAGATTGATTTTCAAATAAACAAGGTTTGTTTTCTTAGGGAAATAATGTTGTAGCGAATGACATTTGTTAAAACGAAGCATATGTATAAATACAATGGGTTTGCTGCATTCTGAATGTCTATAAAGTTAATATAAACGTGTTAAGTTATGATAATATTTTGGCAATTGAGTATAGTTGTACGTTTGTTCGATATGCAGATATGTGTTTAAATGTAAACTATAACACTATACACTTAGAGTGTATATCACACTGATACATGGTTGTTTAGCAATGTTAATGCATACAAAATGGGTTTTCTAGTCAGTTTATTATAACATATTCCAATAAATATGTAATAGGACATAAATTGACTTAAAAGGTAAACAAGTTTTAAGTATTCTCATAACTAATTTGGAACATTTTGATATTTGCTAACATGATTTATTGATTCTTTTATATACATACTAGCTTTTTTCACTGCAGGTGAAATAAATTTACTCATTAAACAATCGTTTGCATATTCAACTTTGTATTTAAAGATATAAATATAACAACAATAAGAAATATCAGAACTATATGTTCCTATTATAATGTATATACGATAACATTGTATGAAAGAGCATGACAAACGTGTTAAATAACAACTGCGTCTTTTGGTGGCAGACCTTTTAAATGTAGATGTTGCCACTCACTCGTCCATTGCCTCACCATAATGACGGTTTACTGTGACGCAATACAATTCTGCAATCCGTTGATTATGTTAATTTATTTTATACATTATCGATTTCATTTCCCTAGTAGCAACATAGAGCGCGTGTTGAGTGACAACGGCACCCACTGGCCTTTTTGGTTGTGGCTGCAGCGGCAGGACGCACCATTTGCCGTCATGGATAACCTGCCCAAATCAGCAACAAGCATGCTGCCATCACTCTCCATGCTACACAGGTGTGGATAATTGAATTCTCCTGCGGCATTACCTACCGTGTCATGAGTCTGCAGTAATGTGCCACCATCATCCAACACATGGATACAGTGTTATAACATACAGGCGAGTGCGATGCCGCGGCTGGTGATACCCAGTGTGTGATAATTATGAAAACTAGCACTCGGACATGCATCGATGGTACGGATGCACTTTCATGTGCTTGGCTCATACACGTGGATGGCTTGGTGAAAATCGGTAGCAGCATAAACGAGCCCCGCATGCTGACAGACATCTGAGCATGCATTGCTACTGATCGTCTTCACTTGCACGCATATCAAATAATAAATTAAAACATTTTTCAATGGTTTTTCAATAATCAAATTAATAACAAAGTGTGACCTCCCTACATTTATATAAACTGTCATAATCCATATCACAATATAATACTTATATAAATTAGTAAATAAGTAAGCCATCAATAGCTCAAGAGTTTGAACTTAAGCTACACACAGTCAAATGCAAATCGATCCTTAGCTGATATTTATATACATAAAGATAAGTCTAACATGTATAAATACATGCAAATGGTTATCAAGTTAAATATCTAATTATAATATAACGTTAATTTATGTTAAAACAAAACTTCAGTCTGAAATTATTCTTCACAGATATTATATTTAAGCTGCTTGTAAAAACATACCCGTATATGTAATGAGAAATAAACCATAAGATGTAGCAACCGCGACTCCACCACAAACATCCGCCGCACCATACACCCATGCCATTCCCTCAAGCCCCATTTCACGAACGTGGTTTAGCTCGAGGTCATATACACTGATGACGCCCACTCTACAGCAGCACCACAAAAGATCGTCAATGAGACGCAGAGACCAGGGGTCCATTTGTAGATTGACAACTCGTTGCTCGGTCATGCTGACAGCTGTTGCTATTGTCAATGATTCTGACGCGGGGCCCTTAATTTTAAATTATAAGAGGACTTATTATTGATATTTTAACACTAGGTGTAGTTGATATTGTTTGAATTTTTACAGTTGGCATTTGATGTTGATATACATGATTTATATTGAAGTTACATTGCTCAATAATTTAAATCTCTTAATATCTATAAACTTTAATGGAATGAAAGTAGAAAATTGAAGTAGAATTAATAATCCATATATGCTTACCTAGTTGTCCTATTTTTAATCTTATTATGATATTCATGAATTCTAACTTCAACGATATATTTTGTTGAATCAAATAATTTTAATTGCTTTCCCCCCTTAAGCTTACGATATGAATAATTTGAATATAAAAACCAAAGGTGTGTTCCAGTTAAGCATTCTTACTAATTGTAATGATTCACATATTTTTCGAATGCTACCTTTGGTCTTATTTGGGATAAGATTAATATAATCAATGAAGAAAGAGTGCATGATCTTACCATAGCTCTGAGAGCATAAAGGATTTCATTGACAGCTTCTTTCATTTCGATGAGTTCTCGTTCTTTTAGGTACTTGTGATTGATCCCGATCTGAACGATCTCCACCTTCTATATTAGCCTCATTTAAAATATAATTAGGAATCATTTTGTCCTTCGTAAGGAATTTTAGCAATCGTTCATAAATTGTATATGCCCAGTCACACGGTGTGATTGACAAATCCTCAATCGTTAAAAATAGCACAACAGTTTTTAACATGTATGTAGTTATTTGTTTAGCGACACATTCGTTTTTCAACCAATCTAATTTAGTGTTTGTGCCACGAAATGACTTTATGATACTCCGAACGCCCTTTGCTATTATATCTTCTTTTCTACCGTCTTTTTAGTTCTGAGGCAAGGCATTTATTATATGATTTTCATAACTCGAGAATCAAAGTTGAAATCCAACTGGATCTCCATACGCTATTATATGTGATGTTGGCATAATATCACAATCTCTAAGTAAGTCGTGCTTTGGTTTACAAATCTTAAAATCAGACTCAAATGTTGGAATGAAATCAATGCTAATAGCAAGATCTTTTCTTTGAGAATCACTATCACCGAAATAATGGAGTGTCATACAAGAAAACTTAACCTTCTCTGTGTAAAAACCAAATGGTTCAATACATAACTGCTTTTCTTTTACGAATGCCATGTCTACATTGATATCTGCAAAGGGTTTCCGAAGACATGATTTCGCCTTTGTTAAAATTTCTTGAAAAGTCTTGTTTAGTATTTCTTTAAATTTGTCGGGGTTTAAATACCACTGTTCTTGAAATTGAAAGAGCCAATTGTGAATTGGATTTGATGAATTTGGCATTCCCGACAATCGTAAGAAAAATACATTTTCTAACTGAATTATTTGAAATAAGTTTGCAATATCCTTGAAGACTAATTCATAATCAAACTCATCCGGGTAAACATTTCTTGTGTTTTCTTTAGCACTTCCCACCAAATTTGGGATGCATTTGAATATTGGCTCGCTTTTATGTAATTCACTACACAGGGCTTCCATGAATTCGTGAACATACGACCTTATTTTATCATATTCTGCTCCGTTGTTCTTTTTAATCGCTTGCCAAATCTTGATAACTGCACTGCGTGGCCGCATAGCAATATGAGTGTCTTTAAACTGTTCTGATCCGTATTCTGTTTCATGCCATTCGATGAATTTTTGCTTTCTGATGAAAAGAGAAAGTTTAAATACGGTCTGTTGAAACTGCTGCCACACCTTATGAATTCTTTGTGCTTCAATACTTCTTCTAATTTGGCCGATGATATCTTACCCCATAGTTCTTTTCCTAAAGCTTGATTAATTTCTTTTAGTTCCAAAGAAAGTAAAGCATACATATAAATGCCAGAGCCTGTCTCAAAATCGCTGCGGATTTTTTGTAAAATATTTATGTATGAGTGAACTACTTTTTCACTTGAAATAGAAAACGAGTGTTTCCATAGTCGGGCAATATCATGAACTACGGAGAGGTGGCAACTGCGTTGTATGCTTGTAATCAGAAGGTTCTCGAATATAATTTCGTTAGAGCCGTTAACTGATTCGAACATGGCATTTACCAACACGTTCGTCACCAGAGGTTTATTTGCATATACACACTCGACTAGACAGCCGTAAATATTATCCAGGTCCATGTGTTTTGCACTGGTTTTTACTATACTCTGATAATGCTTTAACAGGGCGCAAAACATGTCGTAGTCGTCATTAGATACCGCTGTTTTCACTAAATCGACTGTCATTGGTGCGGATACATTTTCGGGTGCATTGTTGAGAAGGGCGTTTACATTTTCGATATTGCCTTGTTCTGTCTCAGCAACAAACTCAGATCCCGTATAGAAACGTGCTATTTCCGAGTTGGGAGTCCGTGGATTTGGCTTTTTTGTCTATATAAGTGCTTCCCGAAATTGATATATTCCGTTTTTCTTACTGTATACTCTGTTCTTTACCCAATTGATTCTGAATCTGTTTGAAAGTAGCATGCCCTGCATTATCACTGCTGATAATTAAAACAGACTGAGAAGATGATATGAATAGAAAAAAATAATTTATTTTCTTATCGATGACTTTTAAGCCATTAAGTTTAAACTTATACACTATCGCCCATGTAGCGTGCTTTCTAAAGATTTTTTTGCTTTTATTCAAACGGTTTCCGTGCATATAAATCATAACTGAAAAAAATGACTGCAATATGCTGCCCTCAGATTTATTTAGGGTAAATAATTTTGAACACCTAGTTAAATTTCTTTAATTAAAGAAATGTTTTATCTAGATAAAGGGACAGCCAATTAAATATGACAGAACTGGCTATTAGGTTTCTAGCATACCAATCTCCTTCCATCTTTATTCCTTGATTTTCAGTACCGTTTTGCATGGTGAAGGATTTCAGCTCTGGTCTACATTCATTTGGAGAATCTGCGCATAAATATAAAAGATACATTAAGATGCTTCCAATGTTTTGTTTGAATTAAACATTTGAATTTATTAATTTGTTTCATGACAAAACATCATTTATACGATATATATCCTCAATAGCTAATTATGTCAATAGTTAAAGGCAAATAAATGATATTTCTTTCAAAACATTATCAATAAATAATAAAACATACTTTTTGTAAAGCTTTAGATGATGTATAGATATATAACAATTGTCCTTGTAAGATATATTCATCATCTTACTTAGGTTTACGTATGTCCTTTTTCAGTTCCGCAAAACATGATTAAATTATTGGAATGTGTCATTCCAACAGAATATTATATTTTTTGTGCATTTTTGTTGGCATGCGAAATGTGACTTTGATGATTAATCTGCATATCTGATGATTGTAAAATTCCCTCTAAAAAAAGTAGTCTTAATACTGTTTATGTGTAAAGGCTAAGTTTTACAAAACATACTTAATATGTGTGATTTCCAATAAACGACAGAATGCATACAAAATCGACCGGTTGCATAAATTTAAAAAAAGTCGAGTTACTCAAAAGTGATAATTCTATTATAATTGTTAGCATGCTAAAGTTTTCTTTTTAAAACGTGAGTAAGAAAGTTATGTGTACCAAGTCGTAAACATAACAGAACTAAATACATAATAATATTTTCACATGAATAACTGTCATTTATGTATTTATACTTGTTTTGGTTATGTATTGGCAGAACTAGCCTTGATATCGACTTTCCAAGAGCAACTCTACCCTACGGTCATTCGATGTCGTGAGGATACTCAAATATCAAATTTATCAGTTGTTTTTTGGCACGGCGACATCGTATTTGGATATGTAAAAATGTTGTCTAATTATATCAGCATATATACAAAAACGCGTGGATAGCTTTAACATAGCCTTTACATGAGCTGAAAATGTAAAACTGATTAAAATATGGTCTCCATATACTTGTTTTTAAAATCTATCTAAAATATTGAGTTTCATATGTACAAAACACTGACTTTGATGTCATATACTTAGCGACCCATCAAAGATGTAAGGGTTATTGTATTTCTCGTACCTTAATTACCTTAATAGCAATATATTTTATCAGTTATGAGACAGTTGTTTTCCTTTTTTGTCGCCAGAAAACATGCGGTCATGTTTATGCACATAGCGCTTTCGTGCTATTCAGGTTAATCGATATATTTAGCCTGCACAGCAAACTTAAAGCACATGTGTCGCATATCAAGTATGGTGCTGTTCATATTTTAAAGAATACGGTTATTCATGTGTGCACAAATAATTTAACTTGACATAATCAAAAATAATATTTCTACAACATTTACATGTGGAATATCATTTGTTGTTTATATAAAAATATAATTTGATTGATTGGAGCAATTTATTTGTCACATCATCAACAGCAACAGCGTAAATTTACTGAATGCCCTACACGCTTTATCCGGCCAAAAACGAAACAAAAGTACATGAATAAATCAACATATGTTTCATATCTCTTATATGCGAGTATAAACAGCATTATAAACACCATCGACAAAATGCATTAGTTCGATTAGCACTATAGCACATGTCCCCCAAAGCCTTTAAATATATATTCTCGTTGCGAAACCTAATCGCTTTATTTACACATTCATAAAGTCAATATATGGGCCACAGTAATTTGAAGCGAATATTTATATGCTCAGTCCCACGCGTGTATCGAAAATAACAGGTGAGAGGCTGGATTATATTTAAACACACAGTTTGTAAAACGTTGTCATTCAAATTAATATGAATATAAATGACACTGCATATAGGTTTGGATAATATTACTGGAATACTTTAGCAAAACTAAGCGTAAGAAACAACTATTTGTTCATAATAAAGCAGTTAATATAATAAGGGCATTTGAATTTGAAACAAAATGTATTTAAACGAAGACATAAATAAATAGATTCATAAAGAAAATTTAAAGCAGAGTTAGTTTCGTTTTATTTTAATTTTATGCGTCAATGTGATTGAATAGGGGGATATGTATGCGATAGGAATATCGAAAGCATAGTATGTCATAAAAGTTTTATATCCCGAATAAACACTAGTTTCGTTTTATTTCAAGTATGTGTGTTTTGATGTACATATATAGATGCATTATTGCAATTAACTAGCTAAGCATGAAATCCTTAATAGAAAACCGAAAGTAAAAAGAAACGGATATCAATTGCGTTATAGTCACAATACTAGTGTTCAAATTTATCTATATTATGCTAACGGTTTATCATTAGTCATAGTTAGCATGTTAACCATTAAGATGTTTACATGCAGTATTCGACTCTACCCTAGCACAATTTGTAAGTTATTTTGACCTTAGAGTTGTGTATTCCCAATGATATGTTATGTCGTGTTATATCACTTATATCTATGTTCTATAACAACATTCCTGTTTAGAAGATAATTCAGTAAAAAAGAAGGTAATATGTGTATTGTGATATAGGATAGATATAATTACAATAATATAATAATAATTACAACCATAGTAAGATACCTTTTGCTACTCAGAACATAAATCACAGGGCATGTAGTTGATAATTGTTAATATGGGATAGAGTTGATTGTTCCGGACGTGTATAGTTCATATATGCATAAGACCGGTTCTTTGGTTAAAGAGGTTTTCATTTGGTTAGTGACTGCTCGTTGAGTGAGTAAGTTTAGGTAAGGTGATTAATGTATATATAACATGCACTTCTAGTTTGAAAGTGATTAGTTTGAAAATACTCATTCATTATTGGTAAAATAAAGTGAGTACATTATACCAAGGATGCAACTAAGTAAGGATGTTAAAAATATATCAGTATGTAAAAAATAATGTTGGCCCATATTTTATATTCTAGATATTCTTACCAAAAATGTTCAATGGGTCCGGAGACTTCTCTGCATTGAATATGCAGGGAGACATGTCCCACCGAAATTCAACAAAGAGTGGGCGCGTTTATCCAAACACAGATGCAGGAGCAGGCACGACTAATCACATATCTATGGTTTATGCAATACTTGCGTTGTTTATTCTTGGAATAGTTATCGATGCAATTAGAGAGCTGATGATAATTGTTATCATATTTTCGTTC
>LQRL01142225.1:52763-65311 GCA_001703475.1 Hydroides elegans
CTCCAAGATATTGCTAAATTATTCAAAGTCATTAATTTGAAAATGTATTTTTCTTTCGACTGGCTGAATCACCAGAAGTGTTACCAAAACCAATACAGAATTGTATTTTTGATTTTCAAGGGAAATGGTACTTACATCCAGACAAATTCAAGGAAACTCTTAACAAAGCTATGAAACATGTATTATTAAATGCAAAATCGAATTTCCGAATTCCATTCACCGATTTCAAAGTGGATAGTAAGTTTTCTTGCCTGAAGCTTCATTTTTATGGTGATGGTGATACCAAAAGAAAAGACCTTGCTATCAGTATAGCTATAATTCCAGCAATTGAGTCTGCAATTGAAGTCCCTATACTTAAGCACAACCTACTCCAAGGGAATGCGTTGCCTCACAAAATGCACATTATTGCATACGGATATCCTGTTGGCTTTCAACTTGGATTTTCGTGGTATGAGAATAAGATTATAAATGCCTTACCTCAGAGCTTAAAAGAAGGTTACAAATTTGCAAAAGGCATCCGAATCATCTTAGGTTTATGCCCAAAGACAGAAACTAAATTAGACCGATTAAAAAAAGAGAGTTTTATAGAAAGAATAACGACATATATGTTAAAAACAATGGTTATTGTCTTGACATCCGATGGTATTAAGAATGACTTGTCCATGACGCCATGTAAATGGGCTTACAGAATTTACAAAAGATTGCTGGAATTCCTTGAGAGTGACAAAAGAATTCCTCATTTCTTCCTTAATGAGCCTAATAGCCAATACGGAGAGTGCCTATTTCAGATTGAGATTAATCGCAAACACTTACGGGAGCGAGAACGCACGGAAATGGTTGAGGCGATACATGAAATACTCGATGTACTCAGACAAATGGTAAGATTATATGTTATTGTTTTAAATTATCTTACCTATTAATTTAATTATTCGTATAATCCCCATGAGCAATATCAATGGAACCTAACAACAACAAAATTGAAAGCGTTTCAACGTCGAAAGCTACGTTTATTTTTAACTGTTTGCTGTTGCAGGGATCATGTTCCCTTCTATTCAATATTATTTAAGCAAGTTTCAATACATGTAAGCTTTGGCAAAATGAAACAATTTTTAATTGAGCAAAGTGTGAATGCTTTGTTATTGAGCGTGATTCTTTCATTGGCGACTTTTTTTGGACAGCAAATTTCACTTATTTGCATCAACAAATTTTCGTTCACATACAAAATAGTGTTGGAAAGTATTAACAAAATCATCATAGAAAATCAAGTCGTGCATAATTAATTCACAGCGAGTTATATGATTTTAATTTGTACGGTATATTGCATTTTATATATTCATATAAGGATAATGAACCAGCAATATTGACTCAGCTTGCGAATGCAGTCAGCATCACCGAGGAGAAATATGTATTTGTAAACCCAACAGAACATTCACTACGTCTGATCGACAACAATCTCTGGTGCTGTTGCGGCGATTATGGCATAAGCGTCTTCGACCTCGCGCTTAACCATATAAGTGATATGCCGTTTCAGGATATGGGCCCAGTGCTTAGTGCGGTGGATATTGGTGATGGAGCCTTGGTCGCAGCAATTGGGGGGTTATTCGTGATAACATATAGTGGTATGTTCATTTTCACTTCTCCAACACGACTTTTTAGATTATGATTAATTTATTGAGACAAAAGTGAACTTGGCATTTAAACAAGACAATTTTTACTTGATCAACATTTGCATAAATGCACATATCTTTGGCTTATACTGATGTTTATAATAAATTGCGAAGTGTATGTTTATATTGCTGTTTATATTGCAAATATGTGCAACAAATTCTACATTCTTGAACTAATAATGGTTTTAACTTACTCATTAATAAACGTTAGTACAAATTATGTTAATACAAACTTTGTTATTATTTCAATGACTGGAAAGACATTTAAAAGTGTTTATTCACAACATAAAAGGTGAGCACATCAAGACGATCAGTAGCGGTATATACTACGATGTCTGCACGCATGCGGGGCTAGTTTATGCTGCTCTTCATAACAACCAAGCCATCCACGTGTATGACCCAAGCACATGGGAGCGCATCCGCATCATCACTGCATGCCCGGGTGATGGTAATCATTTACACACACTGCGCGTCACCAGCCGCGGCATCGCACTCGCTTGTTTATACAATCACTGCATCCATGTGTTCGATAACAGTGGTTCATTGCAGCAGACTCACGGTTTAAAGGATTCTGTAGCAGGTGAGTTCAAATATCCGCGCCTGTGCAGCACGGAGGTTGATGGAAGCATGCTGGTGGCTGGTACTGACAATGACCGCCTCCAGGTCTTCCATGACGGCAAATGGCGCGTGCTGCGGCTGCAACCCCAACCATCCGACCCAATGGGCGCCATCGTCACTCAAAACATGCTCTATGTCGCAACTTATGATACTAAATTGATCATATATAAAATCAACCATCAAAATTAATGGATTGTCGTGTTGCATTGCGTTCAATCAAACCGTCATTATTTTAAGAAACTGCATCTGAAATTATAGTCGTTTGATATTTTAATTTCGTAATTTCATCTGCCAAGACTTTTATGACGGCGAGTGGCGCGTGTTGCCGCTGCAGCCCCAGCCATCAAAGCCCGTGGACGCTGTCTTCACTAAAAATGCACTCTATGTTTTGGTTTATTGCAAATCAATAAAGTATGAATTTTTATAACAAGATTTAATTTGTGATGTTTTTACTGTTGAAGTAATTAAGATATGTTTATATCCTAAAGGCCAAGTGAAAGAGCGAAACAAATTATATTTTAGTTTAATATCAAATGTATCACACTTGCGTCGTAAACAGTGTTATTCAAGCTAGTATATGTAACATAATTAATAAATCAAATTAGCAAATATCGTATGGTTTTGATATGCTTCTTGGGCATCATATTATTTTTATAAACAATATATATATCAACAACATCTTTAGACTGAGCAGAGCTATGATAATAAATCACGTACATAAGTTAAGTAACTAATAATACCAATACTTTGTATTATAGCAGTTTGGTCAAGTTAATTTTTGTCAAGCATTTCAAATATTTCAATTGATAATGATTTATAAACTATTGAGTTTATGGTACCTACTTTAATTACGAGAATACTTATACTTTGAAATTAACGTCATTTAATTTCCCATGATATATTCATTGGAAAATATGGAAGTCCATCTACATCATCTCTTACAATATACTGAATATTGACAACATGTAATATGTACACTGCTAAACAATTATTAATCAGAAATATACACATACGGTGTTAAGTTGTATGAAATACATTCTTACGACATTCTTACGACCATACAATAAATTACCAATATTGTATCATAATCAAACATGTTTGCATTAACTTAAGCACATTTAAAATGCAGCAAACCCATTATAATTGTCCATATACTTTGTTTTGTAACAACTGTTATTCGCTAGAAACTGCATTTGAAATTATAGTCGTTTGATATTTTAATTTTGACGCACCTTGTATTAAAAAATCACGTATATACAAAAGAGACGTGAAGATAATTATATATTTGGAAAGGGAGCGTCGGATCAGCAAGCAAAGAAATAACTTGTTAATAATAATCATTGTTTTCGTTCGCACTTTTTGACTAAAACTAAAAGTAGTAAGTGAGAATACATGGGTAAAGGATTCATTTTATAAGAATGTTAAGAATGATTGTTACGTAATGAGTCGATTCTCATGAAGAGCTGTGTTTAATGCAGCGTTATTAGAGGACTTATGCGTCTAAATGAAATGATACCATTGCAATAAAGACGAAGCAAAAATTACTGTAGTGATAGAAACAAGCCGTCAAAAGCATGGATGTGAAAAACGAACATTCTGAACATTATCTCTAAGAGGCACAAAAATAACGGTCGAGGCACATTGATGTCAAAATTTTCCTCCTCGTCCTTCTGAAACGAAACAATTTTGTTCATGTTATCATTATTAAATAAATATACAAATGTAATTTAATGCCGTTGATACTTGATAACTCTTACTTTAAGCAAAAAAATGTATGTATATTTCAATTATTCAAGAAGAATGCTTCTGCATATTAGCCAGCATGTGAATTAAAATCAAAAGATTATTATATGAATCAAGTTGTATAAAGGGTGTATCTACCATCTATCTATGTGAATAATAATCAAATGTGTCAACCATTCAAACAACATTATTCAGTTTAAAATTTAGTAAAACGTAGTTTTTGAGACCTAAATTGAATAGCTCTTAATTTAGATTATGTTTACCTACTTATATGACTTTTAAAATAATCACTCGGATCGATTTTTATGTCGTATAGCTTAATTGAAATAATATCGTGGTTATCTAGAAACGAAAATACTTTAAACCACATTTCAGACAGTTTTTTCAACGGAATATGACTCTTGTTCAATCTCTGAATTAATATGTGATTATTTTTTGCATACACGTATTACAAAAATTAGAATTAACTAGAAATCCACATTTATAAACTATTTTTGCATATTCTAACACATGCGATGTGAACTGATTTTGTTTTATGGAATGTTTATCAAATCAATGGTTTAAGGAAACTTGATGCATGGATTTTATTTCTTTTATATATATTTCCTTATATATATTAAATTGTTGACAAGAAATCAGGTTTATTGACACAGCCTGCGAAAACTGTTAGCATTTCATAGGAAAGAGGCAACTGTATCAACCGAACCCTTAACATTGCCTCTAATCGACAACCATCTGTGGTGATGTATACAAAGCGACCTCCACTTTGCGCCTAGCCATAGGTTTGATATGAAGCTTCAGAAACAAAGGTTGGGTGCGATGGGTGTCGTTGATGTAGTCGTGGTCGCTGTGGTACCCGCATTTAATGGTCTATTTTTAAATTCCTTTTTTCTTCTTATATGAGTCTTACAGAGAAGATGGGGTATGTATCGCAAACACTTGCAAAAGCGTGAACGCATCGACATGATTGAAGTTACCATTGAAATTCTCTGTGCCCGCAGAGCAATGGTAAGATAAAACGAATATAATTTTTCATTTATGCAACATCGCCTCAAACAATTTCAACTCACATAACAAATTATAGCTAATGCACTAAATACATTTGTATGAAATCGTCAAATGATACAATTAGGTGCATCGCTGTCTTTATAATGTAATAATGTAATAATAATGAATATGTCTATATCGTAATATTATATTATGCATGCATTTATATATCAGGTATATCAGGTATCAGATATATTGGCACAGCTTGCGAAAGCTGTCAGCATCACAGAGGTAAACAAGGCAACTGTATCACACGTGACCTTTTCATTGCGTCTCATAGAATGCAATCGGTGGACATGGCGGCATCAGTGTGTTTGACTTTGCGCTTAACCACCTGCGTGATATGAAGGTAAAGAAAAAAAATGAGTTTGGTGCGGTGGATGTTGGTTCATGGAGCTGTGGTCGCCACATTAAATGGTTTATGATGGATAACTTATGCATGTATGCTTATCTGGACATGTTTAAAGACGTTCAAAGGGAAAACTATGGGATTAACACTATGGGAAGAAAAAATTATGATAGAATGTACGGCAAACAAATGCATCATTCTTTCAAACTTGTGCATTTACAACCTATGTGTATCAATCATAAATTTCTTTGAAATCACAGAAACACTGACAAGAGAATCGATGGTTTCCTCAGTTGACTGCTAATATCAGCACTGATTAAGACTATGTGAGCAACAAATATATGCCGACGTGTCCAAAGCTACATATACGTTCGAAAAAGGCTCAACTTTTTTTTAAAAGTTTATTTTTGCCTTATTTGCAACCAGAAGGTTGAATTGTTTACAATTTTTATTTCACACACATTATACGATTAATATACTAAGAAAACTTTGTTATGAATATCGATTTGTGTAAGCAATCAATGTGACAATTTGACAGCGCAGGTAAAACTCACATGGGTTTCGGTTGCTGCCAAGTCTTACAAATTTTAATTGCACACCATTGCAAAGACATATCGATCAATCCCTAGGGGCTAGCATATTTGACATGAATCTTGGGGCATGACGGGATTCGAACTCACGTCCCTCTAATTCATGTTTGCTTGGCTGGCCAGCGCTTATACCAACTACGCCACCGTGCCCCCTTCCTGGTCAATGCAATCAACAACCCGAAGAAGGGACATCCAATCTAGTGTTGTTGACCCAAAGTCAATGCAACCGAGGGCGAGCAAAGCCGCCACGTACGACTGTCGAAGCAGCTACCAGCTTAAAGATGAGGCCGGATTAAAAAAATACACGATGATATTCTTGATGTTGAGTCTTGACCATTGGCAAAACCTACCTTTGTCAACCTGGGTAAGTAGGTGTCACATTGAACACAGAGCTCTCCCAAGTACTTAAATAATCTATTCGAAAAATATACAATTATATACCATGTTTGAATAAAATGTTTAAGCATTCATAATGATGCAAACTCTTCAAATTTATGAATGTGCTTTCTTTCAAACGAATAGTATTGTATTCGCTCCAACACAACAAACCACTCAACTTAGATAATCAAATGTAGTACGCACTTGACAAACAAATTGAACCGTTATTTGAACCAGCGATTTTTTTTGTATTTTGAAATAATTCAAAGGAATTTTCATTATCATAGACAATGTGAAAAATTCTAAACACAAATATTTTTCTATGGTTTTTATTCGATTCCTAACTTGATGTCTGAGGTTTTATAGGATTATGATAATTATATTGAAAATGACAAAACAAATGTACTCTGTGTAATATAGACACAACCTGCGATGAGCCACATCGGCTATTTCGATGTAAATTCTTCGAAAATGAATTATTTTACTTAGGTAGTCGTAGATTTAGAAATAAAAGCTGTCTTGAAAAATCCCATGAAAAAAATCAAATGCTAAAAAGCTGAGCAAAATAAGCAAATTAATGTGTATTATCATGTCAGTATTCAAAAGGTATTTTAAATCTTATGTAAATAAGCCATGTTCGTTTTTACACAGTTCAAAATAGTTGTTTAAATGTATATATTCACAACAGTTATCAATACCGAAATACTCTAGATATTCAAAACCTTGATAAATAGTCAGGAAATTATAAAATGAGGTGTTTGATCAATATGAAATGGATGCTCAAACCAGCATGTTAAAAATATGTGAAAAATCAACTATATTTTCATAAATCTTAACTATTTTATGACAGTTTAATGTTTATTGGGCGTACCTATACCATGTGGACATGAATACATTTGTGTACTTTTCAAATAAAACAAGTAAATAAATCAATATGACATACTAGACTGTACATACTAATTTGGAGAGTTTTGGATAGCAATATGATTGCATTTGGTCCTAAGTGGCAGAGCTTTATAAATATATGCACAATATCGAAGCCCCGAATGCCAATTCTTCTTAATAGTGCACTCACAAATAAGATTAGGGCTGACATTCATGGATTTCTTATATAATAAAATGTGCGATGTTTAATGAGATATCATCCAAAAATATGATATATATGATATATGATTTAGGATATATATGATGTATCAAAACGTCCACTGAGTTGGATATTTTTTCTGTTGTAAATGATAAAAATGTGTAATTGCCTGTCAGTTTTTAAAGTACTTTGATATAAAAAAAAACTGAAAAATTCGTAATAAATTCAAATACAGTTTTTGATTAGATTAATAAAAGTTCATATTTCATATAACAATGCATACACATTATTACAAACTCAGGTTAGGTTAAAAATCTAAGAATTGCATATATTTAACTCTAAAATGTAACGAATGTATCACAATTTATAATCTCAATGTACATGATTGATAGTGGTTTCATTTGGTTTAATTACTTGTTTATTGATCAACATTGATATTTTGTTATGTCAATTAATTTATAGCCAACGCAATAGTCCATAAAGCTCATTTATTTTAACAATCACAAAAACAAAAATTACATGTTTTTTATATTTGTATGTTAAGCACAACCATTGTTAGTACATATATTGCAAAGCTTCGTATCATTCTTTGGTATTCTTTTTTACTAAGGTATTAAGCCATTATATACTGACATTATCGTTTGAATAAAATCCAATGAAATGGTATTCTATTTGATCAAATTTCCTTTCCGATTCACAAACATTACATTAATTGAAATCAACCTGCTCACATAGCTTTAAATGTGTCTAAATAATAAAGGCGATTGGTTTAAATGTAAACATGAAGTTACCAATTATCATATGCGTTTAGTAAGTAAGCTTTTGAAATAGCATTTTGTAATTTATACTTTTATGCTTCATTGTGTTTCATGAATGGCGAGTGGAGGGTAACCCGGTCGATAGAGTGACTGACTCTCAATTACAACATTGAATATGTGACATTTGGGTTAAACCCATTCATGGTTGCAATACTTTTAAACTATAGAAGTTGCATAAAGTTTGCAGCACATGCTAGTTGCACCATGCTTTTGCACCAAGGCATGACAATCAATACCGTAGATACATTCAAGGAATAACTGATCGATCGTGCCACTATTTCGCAATGTTAATCAGGCAAAGTTTATAAATGAATACTATAACTGCATAGATTGTGTTACAGTTTAATTTCAAACGGTAGTGAACTCTTTTTATACAACTCTCATTAAAAATATAAAATTGAACAAAAAACTATTTGAATGCTTTTAAACACATATACTCACGTTATATTTTATATAACTCTAAATTTTCCAA
Source organism: Hydroides elegans (assembly GCA_001703475.1). NCBI lineage: Eukaryota > Metazoa > Annelida > Polychaeta > Sabellida > Serpulidae > Hydroides > Hydroides elegans. The sequence continues at coordinate 61,530 of LQRL01142225.1, forward strand.
AATGGGTAACGAACATGCAGGGCGATTTGTCCCAGCAAAATACTGCAAAAGCAAAACAGTGTCAATTTTGGGCTCTTATTCAAAATGATGAGATCAGTGCTACTGATGCAATGTATTATTTACGAGATATTGCCCGAGTAGTGAATCTATTTCGCACATGCGCGACCGAAACTCGATTGAATTCGGTCGAGACAGTTTCAACAAGGATATGTAAAGGTCCAGCATTTCAATCCAAGCCCACCAATATCGAGGGGAGACACTTGTGCATTTTATGTATAATACATAAGGGTCGAATGCGCCCTCCCTCTCTTAATGCGCGTGTGACATTTCTGTATGTTATATTTTCTTATTTGATGCATTCAACCATTACGACAGTGTAATACCTTTCCAAAACATTTAACTTCCATGACCAGTTCTTGTAATATTGATGCGCTCACCCAATGGCTTTGATATTTGAAGCACTCCGGAAATACTCCCCAGAATTAATGTTCAAAACATATCGTAAGAAACAGAATGGGTACATCGTCGAGCAAAAATTGACGAATTCCCTTTACGCAACTTGATCATCCATTTACTCTAAAAACTCAATAGATAAACACAATTAAACCAAAATATGAGTCAATGAAAGAAATTGATGAGTATGATTAAAATAAAGGAATAATCAGTATATGACGGAAGGATCAAACATATGCTACTATGTTGTTAGAAGCTTAAAGAGCGAGTGTGAACCATAAATAAAACGTGGCATTCTGTCGTAGTCTGCATACTATCTAGAACTTGCGTTCGTGTGTCTTCTTTTGTTATGTGTATTTGTATATAAACATTATTAATATATACGTTTTCAATCCCAAGAAAATGAATGTTCTTTTTAGTTATTTTTTTAGTTACAGTTACATTAAATCAGACTCATTTGTGTGTTTCCGCACTGGCGCAATAAATAGATTTTTTCATTAGGGCTATAGCTGTGTTACTCGCACTCGGGGCTCTCGCACTCGGGTCCCTCACTAGCTAGCACGACTAGCGTTCGAGGTGGCGCCGCAGCCGAATCCGCCCGACGCGGTAGATCGAAAGGCAACAAATGCGCGGTATGTGGTAGGGAAATGCATCAAACCCTAAAAGAGACATGCCCAAAACGACGACACCGACCGCTCAAAAACGTCAGAGCATTCCAAGGCAGGAATGACATTCTCAGCAACTTCTATCCGTGCTCAGTGAAAGTATTTGAACGCTGCTTTAGGTCCACCGAACACGCCTACCAGTACATGAAGGCTCGATTCTACGGTAGGGATGACCTGGCTGAGGAAATCTACAAACAGCCTAACTCATGTGGGGCCAAGAAACTAGCGAAACAAGTGGTGACTGAGGCGAGTTGGGAGGAAGAAACGCTGGAAATTATGAGAGTCATAATAAGAGCAAAGTCAAAGTGTGTACCAGAATATCGAAGGGAGCTGCTGAAATCTGATGATATAATCGTCGAGGCAGTTCACGGCGACAACTACTGGTCATGTGGACTCAGAACACACGATGTGCCGTGGGCAAACGAAAATGACTGGCCAGGAAAAAACATCATGGGGCAGCTACATATGGAGCTGCGAAGAGAACTACAACTGCAAGAATCGGTGAACTAGGATCTCGTAGCAAGCCGGCCGCGGATGGGTGAGGAAAACCTTGCTTGGGAACCTGGCGGAGCTGGTCGTCTTCAGAATTCCCCGAAACCAGCAGCGACGCCAGGAGAAGGCCTGAAGACATCCGCGGCCCTGCGATATACATCGTATTAAGGTATTCAACAACTGCACTGCAGTGACACTCGGGAAAGACCGGGTGGCAGCCGAGAATAGAGCGGTGGACAACCTGGAGAGACGGGTGACTGCTGGGAAAGCCCAGCAACGGTGGTGCAGTGGCCCGGCAAGCCCTGTACCAGAAACCAATCAATCGCTACAAGTAACCAACAAGAAAAATACCCTCAGGACCGGGCGAGAGCGAGGGAGGATGATCGGTCTACCGGCAGCCTTACGGAGACGACAAGGCCACGCTTAAGGACAGACACATCGAACAACGGAGATAGCGTCTGCAGTTGCGGGAAAGTGTTGAAGAACAAACGAGGGCTTAATATTCACCGAGCTAGGATGAGGTGCCCGCCAATTGTAAACTTGGAACAACTCGCAAGGCAACTTGGTGAGACGTCGGAAGGGCCACACCCGGAAGCACACCACAGTGTGAGGCCCATCCCAGTACCAAGAGATCATGAGGCGGCACGCAAACAGCAAAGAGCTAATATAGAACAAGAAAAACGGAAAGAAAGAATCAACTGGCCAACTCAACGAGAAAAGAACAGATGGATTAGGCTAGACGAACACCTTGATAACCTGTTAGACACAACGCTGAGGGGTGACGTAGATAGGAAGATGAGAACAATGTCCTCCGTCATCTATGAAGTTAGTAAGGAAACATTCGGAGTGAAGGAAATCAAGGCGAAAATACAAACAACGAGGCCACACCGAAGACAAACACAGATTCAAGACATACGATCAGATTTGAAGAGCCTACGCAAACGCTACAAAGAAGCTACAGAGGAGGAGAAAGCTCCTATAGCGGAGCTTACTCGATATAACCGCGAAAAGTTGAAGACTCTACGAAGGGCCGAAAACCACGCGAGAAACAGACGCGAGAAAAGGCGCAAGCGGGCGCGCTTCACAGCTAATCCGTTTGGTTTCGTCGCGGGTATGTTGGGTGAGAAACGAAGCGGGGTTCTAAATAAGCCGAAAGAGGAAGTCGAGAACCACCTAAGGCTAACACATAGCGACCCAGAACGAGAGCAAGAACTACCCCCGAATGCCAAATTGAAATCCCAGCCCGAACCTACGGAACCATTTGATGAGGGGCTCCCAAAGCTCACCGAGCTGCAAGAGGTACTGACGAAGGCCAGGGCCGCATCGTCGCCAGGCCCAAATGGAGTGCCATACCGCATCTATAAGAATTGCCCCAAGCTACAGAGAAGATTGTTTGCGCTGTTTAAAGTAGTATGGCGAAGAGGAAAAATGGCTGATAGCTGGCTAGCATCGGAAGGCATCTTCGCTCCGAAAGAAGAAGACTCCAAAGAGATCAACCAATTTAGACCGATATCTCTTCTCAACGTGGAAGGGAAGCTGTTCCTCTCCATCCTTTCAAGGCGCATGACAACATACCTCTTGAGAAACGAGTACCTGGATACGTCGGTGCAGAAAGGAGGTATTCCAGGAGTGTCGGGCTGTGTTGAACATACCTCCGTCATTAGCAAGATCATAGGAGAGGCAAGGAAGAACAAAGGAGAACTAGCGGTGTTCTGGTTGGACCTGACAAACGCCTACGGCACCGTCCCACACAATCTAGTTGAGCTGACACTATTGCGATATCATGTGCCGGAAAATTCCGCATCTTGTTAGAAGAGTACTATTCAAGATTCAGAATAAGGTTTTCAGTGGGAGACTACACTACCGATTGGCAGAATCTGGAGATAGGCATTATCACGGGTTGCACAATATCGGTAATTGTGTTCGCAGCAGCCATCAATCTACTAGTTAAAAGCACGGAAAACACATCTAGAGGTGCCATAACAAAGTCTGGCAAAGTGCAACCACCTACACGAGCATTTATGGACGACATGACGGTGATGGCTAAGTCGATCGTACAGGGAAGATGGATACTGAATGACCTAGTGGAGATTTTCACATGGGCGCGAATGAAATTTAAGCCAGCTAAATCCCGTAGCCTCGTGATAAAGAACGGAAAGCCTAAGAAGATGA
>LQRL01142229.1:0-23644 GCA_001703475.1 Hydroides elegans
CTGTGCTAGCTAGTCCTAGCTAAAAATTTCTTAGCTAAAGATTTTAGTGTAGGGCTAGCTAGCGTCTAGTATGGCGTTAGCTAGCATGTTGACTGGGAATTGCTTATTGGTATATGGATTGTCGATTTAGGTCAACACAAGAAACTTGATCAAAACTAATATTAAATATATTGATTAAATGCTCAAAGAGCACAAGTATCAATAATCTGTTAGTTACAAATTTCAAAATAAATGAGTTTCCGCAAAACCGGATATATATCAAATATGGATAGTTCTAACAAATGTTTGCAACGTGATAAATGACAATGCAATAACATGATATATTGATCAAACACAATTAATCAAAGTTTACTAAATATCTCTCTTAAATTGAACGCATTGCTTTTCATATATCGCAAGTAAACTTCTATTATTTATCTTATGTCATTTACACCAAGCACTGCCTATGCACAACATGGCTTTCCACAATTCGTGACGTAATGTCATATAGCGATTTTCACTTGTTCTTAAATTTAAACGGTGCCAATAATCATACATTTTTCGTGTATGAAAGAGGGAATCGCAGTTTTTACTTCACATGCCCTGTTTCTAATCAGACACCATGTTCTCAAAATATGTGCCTTTTTGAATTTATACCACATAACGTAAATGAATTTATACAATATTCTAATTCCCTACCTGCCATGGATGCCTGGCGGGATCTGTCACCTCTGTCCCACCGATGATGTGAGCCGAAGGCGAGGCGAGCGCCAGAGGAAGGAGAGCTAGAAACATCAACATCTTGTCAAGTGCCAGGAGTTAACTGTCTTAGACTGCAATTCGTCATGGCATTTTATACAAACAGTTCTTATCAAAATGATGAGAATTGAGGTGAGGTCGTGTGACGATTAGAACGGTATTTCTATTACAAAAATTGATGCTCCGGAAATTAAGTCTTATTAATAGACTTACATAATAATGTAGATTTCCCATTCGGCAGAACCATGTCCTCAACATATCCTCTTAAAGTAAATACCTGACGTCCAAAAAGGTTATCGGCTGGAGCGATATGGAAGTTTGTCTTACGTATTTTTCGGACGTTTGTTTTTTGATATAGCAATAAAATAAGTACCTAAATATAATTGTATACATATTTAAGGAGAAATATATTTATCAATGTCGTATTCCGATTTAGCGATATAGTCATTGGCTATGACAATAATTGTATGCTATCAGAGTTAAGCGTGACGTAGGTCTATTACTAAACTACCATATCTACAGCATGATATCTTTGCTGAGTGGGAAGTTGTCGCTCAATCCTTTGGACGTGACTGCATGTCAGGTTAACCAGCCTTGACAAAATGATATGATGCTCAACCTTTAGATAAACAAATAGAAAAATAAATGACTCTACCAGTCACTGCTAGTGATTACTGCATTGAGACAGGGTATTTACCATCTGCTCACATACACAAACTAGAATTAACGGTTAATTTGGGAGTATATCCCAATTTACAAAATGTGGCAATTGATGTCGAGCAACTTAGAAAGAACGTGTTTATGCCCATATTAAAGCTTTCCAAGCGTTCGTTTTGTGGCGGACGTTAGAACAATGTCATGATTGTGTCAAACTGCAGTTGCTCTGACATAAATACACGAAAGGACATCCTAACGTCTTTAATATGAACCCAAAAGAGAACGCCATTTTTTGGCACGTCCGTAGCAGACGTGGTTCGGATGAGCACGACCATTGTTTATTGGGATTTAATTAGGTCAATAAACTAGATCTGTAGGTCTTGTTATTTGGTATTCTTTGTCATTTTATAACTTTCAACTATTATTGTTGCATAGCGATCCATCGTTTATATTAAATTTCAATTTACCTTAGCCGTAAAGCTGCTTATGTTTTCTCATGTCTCGCTAGCTTGGGCGGTGTCTTTAATCAGCATAATTGAGTTGAGAAAGGGCTAAACCAAAGGGTCCTAAAAATATAGCGACATCTACAATAAATACCCATGTATATAATCAAATATATGTAGAAGAGTGCCCAGACCATATCGAAATTTGTATCTATTTGCGGATTCATATTGTATTTTGCAAATCTTGTTCCTTTTTCTCATTGAGGCCAAATGCCTCCAAAAAGATTCACATACTTATATACATCACGAGAAAAACACATTGTATACTAGCCGCCAAAAGAAAGAATAATCTTTTTTCAAACACATAATGTTAGTGTTATTATTCATTAGATCATGTTGCACTTTACAGAGCATATTATTTCATCATTTTGCTAAAGATTTCTTTTTTTTTTTCAAATATCGATTATCATTATTAGTTTAGGTTTTCTGAAGTGTTAAAGAGACCTACCCTCAGCCTTTTGCCATGCATAAATGGCAGGTAATGGCAAAGTCATGAATATACGGGTCAATGTAACGATTGGTCGCTAGGTTTTCGTCGATACTCCGTAGCTAAGGCTTCTAGTCGTATCGGATGACACCTCAAACCTTACCAGAACCTTCCCGGAAGCGGCCAGCTTGGTTTGAAGAACAAGCTACAGAATGATCGCCGAAGCCCATATACGCCCCTTGGCGGCCATGGGAGTGGTTCAGTTAAAAAGGTTATCGACGCTAAATGTCAAATGGTGCTATACGAGAGGTTTAATATCACTAAGGCGGTACTTGTTCTCAAAATTGTATTGTCGATGCCGACTTCGCGGTTTCGAACGTACGTTCTGGGTAAGGCATTATCCGTTTCCGCGCAAACGTCGTTTCAACGTATTTAGACTAATCCGACTATTTGTCGGGTCCCAATGATTCTGTCGCTATGACCGCCTCACGGCGAAACAGGCTACACAGGTATAACATCTGGATCTCTCGATCTCGATTTGACATTTCTAACTTACACCGCCGACTCTAATGTCTGTTCTTGTTACTCCCTATGAAATTATTGTGATGTTGCAAACGATAAAATAGCTTTTAATTATATAAAGTGGCATACTAGGGTTATTACAGAATTACCGGTCTTCAGTATCCCCATAGCCTGATCACAATAATGTTGATGGGTGCATGACGTGGCTATGTGTGTTTTGTAAAAATGGAAGCAAATGTGTAAAACTGGCAGAATCGTTACACTCGTTGTTCTACAGTCCAAAATCATTATCAGAATAAGCAAAACCGATTTCCACTCAAAAATACGGTTTTGACCCCTACTCAAGGTTAACTCCTTAACCATTGCTCTATTTGCATGAAACTGTAGAATTAGATAAAAAGCTACATTTAATAACAATGGTGAAAATTTCAATCTAGAATATTGAGAATTTGCGATATTCAATAATTTAGGATTATACTTTCTTTTGGCGGATAGCATATTTATAGAGTTATAAAAGAACCTTCCACCCTCTATAGATACGATTAATTATAGTTTTTTTTTATAAATATGGTTCTATATTTTCGTCCTCATACAAAGTTCCGTTAAACAATTTGATGCTCATAGCCTTCAAGTAAAGCATTTATGATGTTTATTAAGGTATTTCCTGTCAACACCGTCTTTCTATCAGTTTATGTTTTGCAAGGATGATTTAAAACTGCAGACTACAAAAGTTGCAATAAAGGTGATTCATGAAAAATATTTTAAAATGTAAATTCTATATAAGAGTTCCATAAACCTATGATTTGTTCGGATGATAGCAGCCGAGTTTGATCAAACCCGAAAGTTATATCCAAAAATGTGAACGCAATGAAATTCTTGGAATATGGAACTCGAGTGATGGTTTTCCATTATTACATACCTATGATAGCATTTAAGATACTAAATTGACGTAGGAGTTGTAAAAGTACGCAATAACTCAGGGGTTAATGCGTTGAGCTCGCGTAATGTTCTTGTTTTCAAGTGTGATGTACATGTTAACGTTTGGTTACGTTTGCTTCACATAAACATTTGTTTCCAAAGGATGTGGTTATATTTTATTGATTTGAGTAATTATTCAATCAATCTAACAACTGACGAAGAAAAACATTTTTGACTTTATGTTGTTGAGAGGATTGTTCATGATAGCCTCTCGCCAAGATAACCCGACGCCTCGGATCGATCCCCAGCGCGGAAACTCATAGAAGTTTAGCTAAAAAATATATTTTTAATAATTATCAGTTGGAAAATCATTGTTAATTGTGTCGCCTGCTCTTTTAGAAACCCCACACCAAAACAAAATCAAACAAATTGAAAGTGCTTCTTTATATAACCTAATAAACAAATTAGATATTAAAAAAAAACTAAATACTTATTAACATCATAAAACTTCCATTTAATTCAAAGCTTTTGGAAAAAATACATATGAATACTCACCCAAACAAATTAGTATACAAATATATTTATCAATAATTTCTGAATACGCTTACCAATCGTGCACACATTTTCAGAATCGGTAGAGCTACTAATTGTTCACAATAAAATTCACAATAAGTAGCAACTATTTAGATATTGTTTATTTTCCCCAATATGAAAAATTATGGTGTGAAACCATTTTTGCCATCAAAACATATAGACCTTATAGCTTTGAGCATGTTTTTCCACATGCGAGTGTTTCTAAAAAAAGTCGAGCAACTTTTTTTTCTGTAAAATCACCAATAATAAAGCTACGCCTATTTAAAGAAAAAAGGACAAGCTTTTGGTATGCTGGCTGCTGGGGTTCCATAAAAGCGGTCGCTTTCGACAAATTGAGTGTATAATCGCTGTGATTTATCGATTTATCGTGATACCGGCCATTCTATATGATTTCCAAGTATTGTAGAGCACCTATCACGTGTTTCGTGATGTAAACAATAAACACGGACACCTGCAAGTCAATGTCGTTTCTTTCTAGAACTATGTAAAATTATCGGTCAATATTGTAATGAAAAATAAATGGACGTGCTTGGGTATGAATCTCAATAAAACTAAGAAGTCAACTGTGACGAAACGAAATCTAGAACCTTGACCTGAAAATGTTTCGCCATTACGTGGGTTTCTTTGAAAATCATGACAGAGACCTACTTTTTATAGGGGATATTGGCATCGATTAGTAATATACATCAAATGAGTTTTAAGAAAACAATTTCAAAATAGAATGGTTTATGGGATAAAGTGGTAAAAATCTAGCAATTTAACATTAACAGTGTGATTGTTAAAAAGCCGTTTTTCTGCAAACTTTAAGTTTATCATTTTATATATGACAAGCCAATATTCAATATTGACAGTGATTTCAACTCTAAACATTTTAACATTGATTTGCATTGTTCTCTAATATTTAATCAAACGAGTCGAAATCAAACAAGCCCTGCGACACAAATTATAACTAACTCTTTCTCGCCGATATGAAAAATATCTCTCGGCTACGCCTCGCGATATGTTTCATACCGACTCGAAAGAGTTAGTTATCCTATATGTGCCAGGTTCATTCAGGTTTGCCAACCATGGTTTAATTCACCATCTCCTCATATTTTCCTTTTAAATTTTCTGTTCTATCAAATTGAAGGACTTGAGGACTTGAAACAACGTCACAAAATCTTCCTTATCTGAATCAATTAATTTTTTCACAATTTAATATATATTTATTTGCTTGACGATTTATCGTTGTACAAAACATATTTCAACGTCACTTTCTCAGTATTTATACTTTCGTGATATCAATATAGTGAGGGGACAGAAGATTTCCATGATCATTACAAAGATTTATAGATGCAACAATACGAGAAAGAAAATGAACAGAAATTTAGATGAACAACAAGTAAGGCCACCGATAGTCTCAGATTTGTATCGCAAATGTGGCCGGGTTTGAGATGTTAGTCGGTGATCGTCTGCGATCCGGTAGGCGATGAGATCGCAGACTCAAACCACTATTTATTACATACCTGTATCAAGAAGATATGATAAAAAAACCTAGAGTGTAATATTTCCAAATATTTTCACTATAGCCTTTTAGACCTATCGCCCACTTTACGTCGAATTGCATCAATTCAAACTTTCTTCGTAACACGTAATGCAAAGCAATTTTCAATTTATTTTGTGAAACAATGGTACCGAATCGATCCGAGCACTTATATTTTATTATCTGCGACAATATTCCATATTTGAGAGACAAGTGGAGCTTTATAGATCCATAGTTATTACTCTATTAATCCATATAAAATTTCTTAACAAACAACTTATATCTCAAATAACTTTTTTGTTCTTTGGTCTTTTTAAAATCTAAAAACGCTGTATTTTTTGGTGATTTTTGCCACACCTATCAATGTCTTTTTAAAAATTATTTAACATTTTTGTCAACAGCAAATAAACAAAATGCATGTTATTCAGCCGATATCTCTTATGCAGAGAAATGATGTCGTTCAATAGCTCTGCATACCTGGTCAAACAGCAAAATACATGCCTTGTATGGGATGCTCGCGTAACAGTCTCTGTTTATTGGCCTGATTTGGATATGTTAGGGAAATGACCGCCTATATATGCCTGTGTTTGTTTATTGTTTGTGTTTTGAAATTTGTTAGACATCATTCTTTCTGGTTTCATTCGCTGACAAATAACCCCGATGGTCCTATAACTAAAGTTTTGCCTTGTATGTCATTCTATTGGCTCCCATTCTTGCTTTTCCAAATATCCACAACCTCCCTCTCGAAGTATCTTATATTATCAACTTACATTAAAGTGACAAATATATCGAATAAATTACAGTTATTTCTGAAGTAGTAATATGACCTGTGGCATTTTGGAAAAACATATTTAGGTTTATATAGGATGAAATTTGATAAGTTAAGGAATAGTTTTCGTTTGTTGCTGCGTTTGATACGGCATTCAAAGTACAATAATTAGTTACGCATTCATCAACAGCGCCCCTGGCGCAATGAGTATGGTGGTCGCCTAGGGAGCAAGGGGTTCCGCGTTCGAGTCTCGCTTAGAGCAATATTTTTGTTTTCGTCAAAAAATGTTAATGAAATAGCGAATAAAGAATTGTTTAATCTTTACTGATATTGATGTGTGCCATTGATTGTTAAATGAATTTCTAAATACCAAGTTAAAACAATGTTTACCCTGGCGCCTTAGATTAGACAACCACGTAAATGTATCGCAAAACACAATTTGATAATCAAAATTAACACTTTGGTGGATAAATTTTATAGTTATTATTTTAAAAATATATTTAATAAAAACTAAGTGAGGCCATTTTTTCACTAGAACGTTGTTTCCCAAAAATCATGTTAGTATCAAATTCTGAACTCACTCTTCGGGATCGGTCAGAATCGGCTGACAGAGTGTTATAATTCCCTTTAATATATAATCTTGTGACGTATTTCTGTTATATACATGCATGCTTTCATAAATGAGGAACTGAGAGCCAAATTGAACTTCTCATGTTGATTCGGTTTTTGACCGTTCAGTATTTTAAAAAAAAAACGTTTTTGTATTTTAAAATTAAACTGCATTCGTTAGATGAATAAAATTAATTTTCCAAAAGGAATCTCATTTCATTTAATTTTTTTTTTCATTTCATTTCGAAAAATCAACACAATTGTCGCACTTTACAAAATCGAATAATCGAAACTAATCAGCAAACATCAGCATTCAGATCCATGCATCCGAACATCCTAACAACCACTATTCAGGGAGGAAAATATGTATGCATATTAATAAAGATTCATCTAACATGAATTTAGGGAAACGACGTTCTAGTGAAAAAATGGCCTCACTTATCATGACCTCATTATGTACGGCTTCAGAAATGATAACATGATGATGGCATCATGACAAGATAATTGTGATAATTCCCGATGACCTCAATAGGAATTATAATATGACGTAATGGCACATTTTTGTTACTTCATTTTACCGAACGATAACAAAATATGACATGAAAAAGGCTTTAAATGAGGTGTGACCTTCTTTGATTTTTTAAAAATTTTAATTTGCTTTAGCGATGTTTCACTTCACGCTAAATTGTCAAGATGAATGTTTGTCATCCACAAGCATCATTCTCTTTTGTAATTCTTATAGCAAAACTGATTCATGAGCTCGTTCAAAAGGAGCTGAAATAAAGAAACAAATATACCTTTATGCATGTCGAAGCTACGTCATGCGTATATGTGGAAGACCATGTGTGAAGTAACCTAATGTCTACTGTAGCGTATATACCTTCGTTTTTCTTTTCTCCATTGATGCGTGCTGGGATGCCGTCTACTGTGTATGATGACGAATGTTATTATTTTGATATGAGTGACGTTTTAAGACATGGAATTGTTTGACATTTAAAAGAGAAAGTTAACAAATAATAAGTGATCTTTGTTTCCAAGTGTATTAAAAAACGGGTCCCCATCTTATAGTAGTAATCGATAATCAAAATGCTTTAGCTTGACTTTTTATACACCCTATATTGATGATGAATGGGCTTAAAAATGATAAATTAACATTATATCCTTCATTTTACGTAAAGTCTAATGAACTGCTTACATACATTGAGCATTCTCGTCTCCACTTGCGAATAACATTGTTTTCATTGTAGGACTTCGAAATTATTTCAAGGAAAAATCCCGTCGCTGCTTGCGATTTCAACAATTTGTGATTAAATAGGAGCGATTTTAAAAACATATGTAATTGATTGCTATATTTTCTTTGAAGAAAGCATCGCTTTATTGACACGTCGCTTGGCGCGATTACTGTCGCAAGTGGGGATTATCGTCGTAAGTAATGATAAGTGTTAAATGATGTACTGTAAAATACATGGGAATATTGAACTTTGAATTGAACTTGAATTTTGAATTCAAGCTTGAAACCAAATACCGGATTTGCCACACTATTGATTATATTAAGGATAAATCACTATTCACCACACAAAACCCATCCTAAACAAAAAATGTGTATAAGAGATTAGAGCAACTTCAAATGTAGACTAAATTAAAAGCTCCATAATTGAAGATTTGTTTCCAATGTAGCTAGACCTTATTTTATTAGTATATGAAATAGTATTAGAAACGTGTTAGGCAGGTGTTTATATATAAATCAAGTTTAGTTTGTGAGCAGAATTGATTTGTTTTTGTTTTCAAGTTGATATCATTAAAAGGATATGTGCAACCTTCCGTTAAGTTGTATTTGCACTTTTCGATGAAACGAAATGTTAAGATTCTTCAATCGTCAACAATACACGTAGAACCTACACGATGTATAGATAGAAAATCATAACGTTCAATACGTGTTAATGATACCTTTAAGAATATTAACGTATCTGGAACCAAGTTATACATTGCAAAGCCATAAAATGGTTAATCAACTTTAAATATGTTTGTATGCACCCTATATCATGGTAAACGTGTAAAGCGCATGACTGTTTTAGATTGACAGCAACGCGAAAGGGGTCGTTTGTATTGATTTTTATCAGAATCAAGGAATCCTCAAAAGTCTCGGGGAATGTTTCTTAATAAACACTACTTTCGAAATTCCTTTCAGTATTCTATTTTTTTGGCATCGATACAAATGGTGAGTAATATAATGTTAACCGGGTTTGAAAATAAAGAAATAGTATACTAAAATGCAATAATCGCGTACATTATACCGTGCAACACTATAATTACTATGTATGCTTAAGAACAAAGCCATATGCTTTCAAATTGTATTATGAGATGTACATCATTAACAGCAATGTGTATCCTAAACGCAAACACGATTTTGATAACCTGTGCTTTTATTCTTCAATACATTGCATCAATACATCAATACATTGAATCAAAAGAGTTAACATCCGCCGGCACCTGGTGCATTTTCACAGATCCATGGCTTCAGATTGACACCAGTGCCTGAATTGTAGAGCCTGGTATAAACTGATGGGAAGGTTGTGTAGCATCCATTGATGCCCCATGAAGTCACACCCCTCAGTTCAGGTGCGCTTCCGTGTTCGCATACCAGGGGACCACCGCTGTCACCCTATAAAGGCAGGAGCGGGTCAAAATGAAAAAAAAAACTACAGTTTTCATTTTTAAAAAGTATATGCACCAATATATCTGGGTATATTTTTTTAACAGTCAACCTGTTAGGCTGCGACATTGAATATACATCATGAGGAATCCGTACAAATGAAGTGATTAGCACGAAGATGGACTTTTCAGATGCTCGAAGCAGGAAGGTTGAGTGCATCTGAAATGCCCGTCTGAGTGCCAATCACTTCATATGCTAGGCTTTTGAATATTGTATGCTGTTTATAATAATAATAATGAGCATCAAAAGACAATTTACATACCATTTTAGGGTGGTTCCATCGATTGTTATCAGGGCTATTTTTTTGTACGCGGAAAAGAATAAATAGATTTTGTTTTAAAAACATCATATTGATTATCTTACATTGCAGGATCCCTGCGCCTGGGCTGGGTCGGTTATGCAGATGTGTACATCGGCCCTGAATGAGTCTCCCCAGATAGCGGCGCATTCGGCATTGCCCATAATGTCCATGTCTGCCTCGTTCAGCTGGTCAGTGACAGAGCCACCCCCAGCTGTTGATAGACAAAGGCAATAGCATATGATAAAGGCTTCTTAAAGGCAACGTACACGGGTGTGGACATGACATGAACTGGACATAATATGAGCGCTGATTTGTTTGTTATAAAACTTCTTTCGCAACGTCTCAACAGTTTTGTTTTAAAATGACATATGTATTTACAGTACCTAATGTATATTGTGGTCATCTTTAAATCATTAATACATCTATGACACAAAATGAAATTGACATCTAAAATTCGGGCACTCATATTATGTCCAGTTCATATTATGTCTACCCCTGTAGGGCTACGCGCTTGTGCATTAAATCGCCAGTTGGTCATCGGCCATATCAAATCAAAACAAATGAGTGTGCAATTTCTAGTTCAACAGTAAATTAGTTGTTTTATATAAAAAAAAAACTAATTAACATAGGAAAGGCACGTGATCACAACCTTACAACATGTTTATAAGAAAAATACACTTATTGCGGGATCCTCAATTTGTTAAATCAACTGGTATACTTAACTCTTCGTATTTTATCACATAATGTTTGTTAAAATTGTACATCTGGATCTGTGATCTGTTCTACCAGTTACCGTAACCAGGTCGAGGACGTCTCCCGAAACGGAGAGGTCTCCCGAAACGGAGACGTCTCCGTTTCGGGAGACGGGCGTCTCCGTTTCGGGAGACGGTTGGCAGATTTCGTTTATTTAGTGACATATATTTTTTAAAGGGTAATTAAACAATGACATTCATTAAATTTCACAATTGACGAATTTTCATGAAATTTATATTCTTTGATTTTGTTGCACATGCGTTTCTTTGTGAATCTTTACTTCTTGATATGTTTAATTACCCTTTGAATAATATATGTCACTAAATAAACGAAATCTGTCAACCGTCTCCGTTTCGGGAGACCTCTGCGTTTCGGGAGACGTCCTCGACCTGATAACTCATAAGATTTAATCATGCAAACAATGCATGTTTTCATACTTGTATCAACGCCCCATCCTGAGATCCAGCAGTCACTTCCGCTTTCCGATGAATCGAGATCAACACCCGTGCCAGTGATGGAACCCTCGGGCTGGAGAACGCACACATCTTGTGGCACAAAGCCACCGGAGTTATCATCGTAATCGGGATGCTGACAAAGGAAATTGTATATTTTGGTTTATGATGTGATATGGTTGATGAGCAAAATATTGACATTGAAGACCGATTAATTTATTTTGGTTAATGATGTGATATGGTTTATGAGCAATATATTGACATTGAAGACCGATTAATTATGGACATTGAAGACCGATTATTATGGATGTTAAACATGGTGCATACCCATATAAAAGCTATATGTAGTAAAACGTCATTATAACTTATATGTTGCATAATGTAGATTATATAAATTACATCTTTTTTATGCGACAACGCAGAACATACAAGTTAAACTATGAGTGTGTAAATATTTAATTTAACAATTCACACTGTTAAGCTCGATATCATGTTTAATTGGCTTACGTAGTTTTTTTTAATCAATACGATTTGAAATTACTATATCCACTGCTGTAGCACAAGCCCTATCAAAAATATTTATATAACAGGGTTCGCTCTAATGCACTTTCACATGTACTTACAGGAGTGATAGCCGACACAGTATATTGGTCGCCACCAGATGCCCAGAACACCGAGTTGAATCTCATTTGAAAGTTGGATCTTTAAAATAAAAAAAAGTGAATAATTATTGAAACAAATCACTTTCACTCGAATTGAGCTAAATAAATAACCCAACCAATAAAATGTTATGTTTACTCTAATATTAAACGGTGTGTGTGTGTATTCTCTTAATAAATTGAAATATGATCTTATGCTAAAATTGTTTTATAGTAGGTCCAATGGCGCATTTCGTAGCTATTATGTTTATACTCACGGTGTACCATCTTTGCAATCAGTGCAGTGAGTGGCGAACCCATTATTATTTGACAAAGACAAACTCGTTTAACTTAAAATATCGCACATATAAAAGAAATAACTAACGGTGTGCCATCTCTGCCGTCAGTGCAGTGAGCCGCGGTGAGTACGTAGTCAGCTGTCAGGAGCACGCAGCCGCATGTGTGGCCGCTGAAGAACTGGAGAGACCCCTGAAATATAGAAAAACCAAAGAACTGCAACGGGCTCTGATTAGCAATACACAGATATTGAAATTCAGATATTTCTTTTTCACCTCAAGTCGCGTGCACGCGAAACAGGCAAGCGGCAAGCATATATCAAATCCTGTTGTTTTTTATTTATTCTATACCAAATCTCACTTGACGAAAAAGCACGTTATGTGTATATTTATACCGCAAAACATAAATTAATTTATACAAAATTATACAAATAAGTCTATACAACATATAATAGCATGATGCAAGAGGTTTTTCTATGTTTCTTTGTTACCTGAAACCGTTTTTTAATCTACAGTATAGACACGGTACACAATATTCATTATACAAGTTAGCAGAGACTTATAGCGTGACTCATATTGAGCGAATATGAATTCGAATATTGCACCACAGTTTCGGCATATTTGCTCCACACAAGTGTTCACAAAAAAGCCACAACAAATATTATAACGACTAATTATTCGCAACTCATTATACAGTTCGAATCACAATAGATTTATACTCCACTTTCAACTGTTAAAATAGCGATAAATCATTCATGTTCATTTGTGTACCTGATATAGTGCGAAGAAGAAACTATAACAAAACACACGCCTTCGGCGTGCGTTTAGTATTAGTTTCTTCGTCGCTCTTAATCAGGTATACAGACTCACAGTCGTGTTTTATCCCTATAATACAAATGACCTACCTGCCATGGATGCCTGTTGGGATCAGACACCTCTGTCCCACCGATGATGTGAGCCGAAGGCGACGCAAGCGCCAGAGGAAGGAGAGCTAGAAACATCAACATCTTTGTCAGGTGCCAGTGGTTTACTGTCTTCCACTGCTGTTCGTCGTGGCATTTTATACCATAAATTCTTATCAAAATGATGAGAACGTGACATAAGTAAAGATAAGATTTTCATTGAGACTGAGGACAAGGTATTCTGTGTGGCAAAATGTATCGATATTTTTATTACTAAAAAAATGATCCGGAAGTTCCCACTGGGCAAGACGACCACGGACGTTGACCGGACGCCCTACTTTGGGCCCGTATGAAAGTTTTCCTGACGTCCTTATTCGTCGCGGACGTAGAAAAGACGTGACATCGACGTCGCGTCCAAATCGGACGTACGAATTACGTTCTTCGGACGCCGGGACGTAACAGGACGTCCGGAAAGCTTTCATACGGGCCCAATACCTCCTCAAAGACCTAGCATGTGACGTCCTAATGTGGTCCACGTTTCGACGTTTTAAGGACGTCAGCTGCTGAAGTCTTTTTTAGTTATAACCTTTAGGTATACAGGTAATATAATAGGTAGCACATATGCAACCGAGAGAAATTAAGCTGGTCTATCGTATTTCAATCAGTAAACGATGCCTTTTCATGATATCCTTGTAACTTCACATTTCGTCCCGACCAGAACACAATTCCCCTACACCGTCATAATACAACGTCAAAATTTCGCGGCGTGTGATTAACGACGTTCTCATGACTTGTGAATATCTAACTTGAAACAGACGAATCAATGACGTCTTTTTATACATCGATAGGACGTCGCAAACGTCAGTACGTAAAAGCCCGTGATAAGGACTTGCTAAGGATGTCAATTGCTGCTTGGGTACGCTGAGCACTGAACAAGTTAAAAATTACTCGAAAACGACGTGACGTTGACGACGACGTTGGTAATTTACATGCCATATATGATAGAATAATAGAACTCAGATTGCAAAAAAAACCTCATCATGACCTCATATTGAGTTTATATTAGTTAATGTTAGGTCAGCATGAGCTCATGGTGAGGTTTTGTGCAACCTGGGAACACCCCGGTAAATTGTGCTATGATATAATCGTGTTTATAATCTATGTAATATGGTACTTTGTTGAGTGGGTAGCTGCCAAATACGCATGCTCAATGTCCTTGCGAGGTGACTGCTCTCTAGGTTTACCAACCTTGACATTACGATATAATGCTTGACCCTCAGATAGATAAAAGGGAATACAGATGACTCTTCCAGTCACAGCCGCGATTACGACATCGAGACAGAGCATATACCATCTGCTCATACACACAGACTAGACGTATGAATAGATGTGAATGTATATCCAACCAAGTAAAATTGTGCAGCTGGTGTCGAGTAAATTCGTAAAAAAAACGTTTACTTGTAGACACATATTACTCATATTAAAGTGCTGCTGATGGTGTTTTCATCGAGGTCGTTAGAACAACTAGTCTAGAACATAGTAATAAGTCGAACGGAAGTTCATATGTCATTTATTCGCAAAAAAAGAACCACAGGAATCTTTCATGTGCTCCAAAAAGAGAACGGATTTCGACGATACGTTGACGGGATGACTCTCGTACGGTCACTTTCCAGCTGGATTGAATAAGTTCAATAGCAAAAAGTCCAACGGAAGTTCATATGTCATTTAGTCGCAAAAAGACCCACAGGAATCTTTCATGACGTTCTTTCATGTCAGAGGGAGACCGTCCGGAGGGACTGAAGGCAAACCCTGAGGTCCCTCCCGGGCGGTCTCCCGAGTGGCAATGATTTTCCCGTATTTTCCTGAAAGCATGAAGTTTTATTTTTATTATATGTTTTTTTTTTGTAATATGTGTTTGTATTGTAAGCATGGGTTTATAAATAAGGCACATATGGATTTTCTTGAATAGAAACGTCACTCGGCATGCCACATGGGAGGGTAACTTTAAGAACAAAAATGACGCAATTAATGCTGCATCATATGCAAATTAGCATTGTGACGTAGTTATTGCGTCACCGGGAAAATACCACTACATATCACTACATAGAGGTCTACTGATCTTGCCTATAACATATTGATATCTGAAGTCTGACATCATGTGAGACGCCATCACTTTGTCTTATAGTGACGCAACTACAAATTATTGTAAAATGACGTCGCTAAGAGACCCAAGCTTTGAGCTTTTGTGTAAATGTCATCATATTTACTATATGACTTTTACAACAATTTGACGTAACGTTGAAGTTGTAAGACAGTGTTATTGTGTGCATCATTTTTGTCCAGGATTTACTCATTAGGGATGAAGAAAAAGCGATATTTGACGGGACGGGTAAATTTGACCTAGCTTGCAAATATTTAAAAAAAACTTAAGCCAGGGAGGCTTGAAAACTTGGCGTGGGCTCGAGATAACTCAAGGATAAAATATATTTTAATTTCGAAATCATTGGTCTTGATCGTTATTTGATCCGCGATTTTATTATAAATCTATGCACAAAAGGAGGGCACTCAACGATTTATTTTTCTTTAAAGGTTCAAAATATATATTCTGAAGTCGCAAGAAAGAAACCTAGAAAAGCTACTACAAGCAAATATACTATCTGCTACCAGAATAAAGATTTAAAGAAATCAAATGTGTATAAGGTTATTCTCTCACAGATTCGTTTACAGGGACTAACTTTAGTTACATCTGCATTAGTTGACATATTCACACTACCGACCCCACGAATGATAATGAATAGAATAGATAATGAAATATATACAGTTAAAACCTTCTCTTACATAACAACTCAAACACCTTAACGATATACTCAAACGCGTAAACGAAAATTTGCAAAAGCGTAAACGAGACTTTCTGGACGGCAATACGCCTAAACGGCTAAACATCGGGACGGCTAAACACAATTACATTCTTGACGTAGTTTCTATAAAGAAGACATAAGGCGAGCCACTGGGCTTTTCAAAAGCCGTATTTTCCCGCTGACGTAATGATTACGTCACAATGCTACTCTGCATATGTTGGCATATTAAGTGCGTCACATTTGTTCCGGTTGGCATGCCGATTGACCTCTCAAGTCACAGTCAAGAAAATCCATATCTTATGGTTTTGAATATTGCAATGCGCCTTATTCATAAACCCATGCTTACAATACGAGGTATGTCCAGCACTCAAATATGTTCACCGGGGTTCACCAGGTTCGCTAGGTTCACCAAACACTTTTAAAGAATATATATAAAAGCGTGGCACGTGTTCGGTGCATCACAAGTGAATGGTAGCACAATACTGGTTCGCTGCGCTCGCTAGGTTCACCAGTGAATGGTAGCACAATACCCGTTCACTACGTTCGCTAGGTTCACCAGTGAATGGTAGCACAATACCCGTTCACTACGTTCGTTAGGTTCACCAGTGAATGGTAACACAATACCCCTTCACTACGTTCGCTAGGTTCACCAGTGAATGGTAGCACAATACCCGTTCACTACGTTCGCTAGGTTCACCAGTGAATGATAGTACAATAGCGGTTTATTAACCAGAATGTATTTGTGTCGCCAATTTATTAATAAAGGCCAAGTTTTGATTTTCACATAAAAATAATAAAATCATTTCAAAATTATTAGAAATTATAATATGTAGGAAATAAATATTCTAAACTCCATCTGTTTACAAATGTATTCGATATGGGTTCGATATAATTTTAAAAGAATATAGCATATTCTATTATCTTTTTAAAATCCATTGTCTTTTTACTTGTCTTCCTTCTTATTTTCATTCGTGCTCCTTTTGCTCTACTTCTTATCGTTGTTTAATGTGTATTTATTTTAAAAAATTATCAAATGCACACCAACATGCAATTGCAAAGCATTTTCTTGTCTTTTTTCATCATGATAACATAAACATTTGATTACGGGTTTGATGCAATGTACTTAACAGATACAAACATTTTTTCTTGAATGTACAATGTACAATAGAATGTGCATTTAATAATGTGTGTATGACAAGATATCAAGTTATTGAAAATATCATATATTGTATAAATTATTTGCATACTTTTTTATATGTTCGTCTACGCAACTTAATATTCATAATAAACTTGATCAACCATTAAAACATTCAATTTATAATTTCTTTATTTTCAAATTGAATCTAAACTTGTTTGATATTGATAAGTAATAACATTTTCTATAGAACACACTTAAATCACTGTAAATATTCAATTATTTATTGCGTCACGAATGCTAAACGCTGTGACGCAAACAAAACATGGCATTTTGCTAGGAAACGTATTGTGACGCAAAAATTATGTTTGTCATTCTTTCGCTTCATGCTTTGGTGAACCCAGCGAACGTAGTGAACGGAGCCACGACTCGGTTCATTGGTGAACGTAGCGAACGTAGCGCTAATAGCAATAATACTTCATTATTTTATGAAAATAAGGGACAATTATTGACCCTCGCGAGACCGCCCGGGAGGGACCTCAAGCTTCGCCTTCGTTCCCTCCCGGACGGTCTCCCTCGGGGCAATAATTTCCCGTATTTTCCTGAAAGCATGAAGTATTGTTAAAGTCTTGTTCGATAGAAATGTGCCAAAGTGCCGTTAAAAATATTTTATTAAAAGAAAATATGAGGCTTTATTAAAAGAAATTAAAGGCTAAGAACAAAAAGCAATGCTTAGAGCAATGCTAGGAGCATACATCCCTACCCCCCCCCCGGGGGGGGGGTAGGGATGTATGCTCCTAGCATGTATGCTCCTAGCATGTATGCTCCTAGCATTTTATGTAGGGGATGTAGGGGGCGTTATATCACTACTAATATGGTATATTGGCCAGAAATCTAATTCAATATATCAAATGAGGAATGAAGTATTTACATATATTGGCAAAATATAATATTTATCAACATAATGGTTAAGCCATTTGTAATATCAGGGGTTCCCATGGACCTATTTTGAAATATTGTCTTTTTTAACATTTTTTGCCTAAATTAGCCATTTGAAGCCTGATATTTTTTTTCATGTACGGCATTTTGTTATTTTTAATTAACCGATAAGGAAACAAAAACAATATTGTGCTAGTAATGGTGCTCAAATATACATGCAGAATAAAACATTGATATACACAAAGTTCTTTTTCGAGGGGGAGGGCTAGATATAAAAAAAAACTTCTCAATGCATTTTGTTATATATATCATGCATGGCCAAGTGTATCTCAGTAATATTATATGCCTCAATTCCATCATCATTTATATCAATATATATTAGGCTATGAGAAACATATTTATAAAAATGTTGGTGTGAAACATACTTTATATATTTATATCAATACATCTATTAATGTATAATGCCAAGAAATACAAAACATCTTAAATGCAATATACTTATTCAAATCGAGATTGTGATGTCATCCCATGTATTTCTTTTGATCTTCGCAGGAAATAATATCCCATGAACCACCCGCGTTAGCGGGAAATTATTGGCTGGTTCCAGACGTCGTGATAACTCCGAGGTTAAATGTAAACGGGGGATTAATCTAAGGTTTCAAAATGTTTTGGTTTCAGACCTATGGATTTCTATTAATCTAAGGCTGAACATTTAATCTTGCACTGTACCAAGATTAAGTCGTGTATTATTTGTAATTATTATATGATGGGGTTGTAACGAGCGTTTTGATTGGTCGTGAGCAAGTCAACATTACTTCATGTTGAATTGCCTAGCAATTGTTACATGAAATGTTATCCAACTAATGTAAACAAATAACATTTTTTTCACAATTTCACATTCTATTTCGCTGAATCATCTTAGTTAAGTCGCTCGCCTTCAGATCGAGAGGTACCGCGTTCAAGCCCGATCAACGACACCATTTTTTTAATTCTATTATAAATAAACAAAATAAATAGCTAATGAAATAAATTATTAGAAGATATCCTTTTTAAAATCATGATAATGCTTATAATATTGTGATAGAGAACGATGAATTCTTATCGATCTTCATTTTGGTATCAAAACATTGAAAAATCCGTTTGGAAAGTAAAAAATATTTAGTTTTATTTAGTTCATGAATCATTTAGTAAATCAATTTAAAATGAAAATTCAAGGATCTCCATGTGATTATAAAGACGATTTAGCTATTAATAAAGCAAAACATGTTGGCAATTTCGCCATTGCTTGGGATCGAACCGGTGTAACGTAATATTCTTGCCCCCGTAATAGTCTTGCCGGGGGGCAAGATTATAACGGCTTTTGCCTATAATATTCTTGCCCCCTCCGTAATATTCTTGCCCCCCCCCCCATAACAAATATTTGCTTTTTAATCATATGTTTGTTACAATATGTTAAATCTGATCTATAGTATGTAATGATGTATATAGTGATTTCAAATATGTTTTTAGATGCAATCTGTATTTTTACGATGTTACTGGGTAAGGAATGAAATTAACACAAGTATCAAGACATAATATTTTTTCGTCATCAATGTCATATTATGAGCTTTTATGTTATGTTTATGTTATTCTATGCTATTTTCATAAAGAAAACATACGAAACGTCACAGGGCTTTCAAAACACTGAATTGGCCCCATGATGCAATAATACGTCACAATCGCTAATTCGCATGTGTAAACAAATAAATTGCGCTATATTTGCTTTCTCTTTAAAATATATTTTTTTCTTTTTCCTTTGACAAGTTCTTTAGATACAGTGTGAGCATGATATAAGAAAAAAATAAAAATAATTAATTTATGAAATATTTGTTGGGAGGGAGCAAGATTGTGACAGAGGGGGCAAGAATATTACATCCTCTTATCTATAATACTCTTGCCGGCGGCAAGAGTATTACAGTAATATTCTTGCCGGTGTTACGGTCAGGAAAACCCCCCTGGTCTAATAAACCCGTGGGGTTTTCGTGACTGCATTCACATACGGGCAGGAAAACCTGCCTGGTCACAGAAACCCCTGTCGTCTTAAATACTTTACATTGAATATATTTATTTAAATATGATTCTATTTCTTAGAGTACGGTGACGGTGCCAATATGATAAACATCGTTTATTTTGAATATAAATATTTAAATTATATTCATCTCCGAGAATTATTTCCTGATTTAATATATTATTCATTAAAGTCTATCTCATCGTATTATCTTTACCTTGGATAAGATAGTGCCTCTAAATACTTAAATAAATAATATAAGACGATGGGGGTTTTCTAGCCCAGGGTGAACTTCATGTTTTTCTCGTTGGGCAGAAAAACCTGCACCGTCTTGTGATTATTGATAAAACTAAAAACCACCCTCGAGAATGTTTATAAAGAACGCATAGCGAAAGGGGGGTTTTTAAGTAGGGCGAGTTTTTCTGACCGTAACGTCGGGGGCAAGGATTTAGGGGGACAAGAAAATTACGGTACAACGGGGTGCCCTGATCGATATCGTAAATCGCAAAAGTAGCAAGCCCAACGCTCTACCGACTGAGCTTACGGGTCCAATTTATCATTGCGTAACAAAATTATGTCATTTATGTGTTGATAATTCATACAGTAAAGCATATATTATTGATTGGATTTGAAAATGATTACCTAAGAGACATCATTACCAAATCTGGTCAATAATACTTCCTGTTCACTGAAAACAAGTCCACATCTGCATTTAACAGTTATGCTCAATTTGTCATTCATAACTATAATGGATGTCATTAAGTACAGATTGAAGTATAATATTCCTACATTGAAATGAAAATGTAGCAAAAATTATGTTTGTCTAAAATATAATGTTCAGTTAATGGCAATGTATATGGTAAAACCTATACAGCTCCATTCGTACTGGATATAAAAATGCGACCTATTCGGGTGTGTTTAATGCCAAGAAGAGTAACATCAAATTAAAAATATAAATTGATATCAAACCATTAAATACCTTTAAGTTGAAGTACTTTGAAGTTTGCTTTGTAACTTTGGAAACAAATTTGAATGTATTCGTACCTGCTTTCTATTTGGTCATGTAACCAGACCAGATATCCATTTCAATTTCAGAATTAGATCAATCTCGTTCATGTTATTCCTTCTTAATCTCTATTTATCTTGTGATGATTCACATAAAGCTGTAGAAAAAAGCTCTCCTCATCACCTGATTTTTAAAAGAAGCCCCAATGACCCTATGTTTTGGCGAAACTTAAAAATACAATTGAACGTTAATTCAAATGCAAACCCTCACCCTCCTACTTAGGCTGTTGGGTATATTCCTTCACTTTCATGCTTTCCTGTTTCCTTTTTCGTTTTATGTAAATAACAGCAGGATAGATACTTAAAATGATAAATATTTCACAGAATAAAATGCGTTTTTTTTTTAAATTAGATAAAAGGGTAATGTAGCTATGTTTCGTAAATTTTGTTTTATCATTTTATTAATTTTTAATTTGTTCCGACAATTAAATTAACCCAGAATATTTTTCGCATACGTTTGTGAATAATCATAATCATATTAAATTACATCTGTCGATTAACAATACATAACAAAATTTGTAACCATCTAAACGGCTAAAAGCTTGAACAACTAAAGGCCTAAACGGTTAAACTGTTCAATACCTAAACGTCTAAACCATATATGTAAAACCAGAAAACGCAAACACATGCACGACACCTTTGAAATAAAAGATATGACCAAAATAAAATTGTCATCGCTATTTATATTAGAAATGGTTTTATATTACGTTGTAAATATGTTTGTTTTGTAAAGCACGTTATAGCAGGTTGGACTTTATTAGAGGAAATGCGTTCAACATGTGATAAAAATCGAAGAGGAATATAGAAGTTAAATTGATTGTCATAATACTTTTTGGTGATGATGACAGTCAAAACTGGCTGGTATAATGTATAATTCGTGAGACGATTTTCAGAAAACGATCCCTTAACCATCCCTCAAAACTGGTAAAAAAAGTCATGAGTCATTCTTTTACACTTAATTCTTTAATTCAATAATTCAATCTATTCCAATCAATAAAATCTAGCATCCACCAGCGCCTGGTGCATTTTCACATATCCACGGTTTCAGATTGACACCGCTTCCTGAGTTGTAGAGCCTGGCATATACGGAGGGATAGGTGGGGTAGCATCCAACTACACCCCATGATGTAACGCCTCTCAGTTCAGGTGCCGTACCATGTTCGCAAACCAATGGGCCACCGCTGTCGCCCTGTAAGCAAATATAGTTCTGTGTTAAAATATATTATATTATGTTTACATACTGAATTAATATATCATTAATTATCCCATATGTATGTCATGTCAGAGCTGTATGTTGAATTGTACTTACGAAATGTAAAATATAACTGGCATTGTTGCATTAAATTTGGTGTGATATTTTAAACGATAATGTCATATCCGCACAGAATTTAAGCAATTATAATTTTTGATATTGTGCACTGATATTCAAATTCAAATGTAAGTTAGGTTATATTTGTATAAGAATGTGTTCAAACGGTTAGTTTAGGCTAACGTTGCACGATCCTTTGTCCTGTTCAGGGCTAGTAATGCAAATATGCACATCGGCTCTGAATTCAATTCCCCAAACAGCCGCGCATTCAGTATTAGGCATAATTTCCATGTCAGCTTCAAACAGTTGAGAAGTTCCTGAACCACCACCAGCTAAATATAATGACAGAATTCATAGTGTTCTGATTAAAAGTAATAAAACGTACATTTCTAAACAGATATTTATAGCATATAGCATACCAATCACAAAAGTACTGCAACATATATCAAATTACTGATGAAGTGTACATCAGAACAACTGTATTTGTAACCAAAACAATTCTTACTTGTATCAACACCCCATCCCGAGATCCAACAGTCATTGCCGCTTTCCGAAGAATCAAGGTCGACACCAGTGCCAGTGATGGAAGAGTCTGGCTGCAGGATGCAGACATCTTGTGGCACAAAGCCACCGGATCCATCATCAAAATCGGGATGCTGCAAAAGTAATCTAATTTTGATAAAGATATGAAATGGTTTATGATATGAATACTATATAAACATATAATCACATCGATTATTATCATTGATGAAATATGTAGTTTAGAATTAAATGGGTTTTACTTGTGGCTTGTATGATGCAGATAGAAAAAAAACACATAAATCATAAGAGCTTATATGCATATGTTTAAGGTTTTCACAACACAGCGGAAAGTAGAAAAAATGGTAATAGTACAATTATAATTCAGACATTGTTAGGCTTGATGTGATTAATAATTAACACATTTCGAAGATTGTTTATGAATTAATTTAACTTAA
>LQRL01142229.1:33068-44132 GCA_001703475.1 Hydroides elegans
GTGCAATCCTTTGGTGTAATTGCGTTTATGGACATATCCGAGTTGTTTTCGTTAATCCATGTTTCGGTAATTGCGATGATATTTGGTTTATTTGTTGATATAAATTCGTTTATAATATCAGAATTTGACCGAATGGAGCGCGCATTTATTAACGCAACAGAGGAAAAATCACTGAGATTGCATCGCACTTTTACCAGATTACTAAAATTGACACATGGTTTCGGTTTCATTTTCGAAACGTTTGTTTATTTTTATCCGTTCTTGATTTGACATGGTTTCCTGACCTATTTCCACGAAAAGCCCTTTTGATACCGAGATTATTTATTGTTTCGATCGAACTTAACGATAGACTATGTGATGTGTTGCTGGAAAATGTGATCATTGAAGCTTTCTCGACCATTGTATTTGTGATTTAAGAGCCGCAGATTTTTTGTCTAACCGATTATTTACCCATTACTGTTATTGTTGTTTGTAGAAATCATGTATAAAATGTATTTGAGCAGAACTTATTTAGGTTGCACGTAGATAATTCTATATGTTTTTTTTTATAATTGCTCTTGTTCTGTTTCATTAATATCAGATCTCATGCATGGTACCTGAATCAAACGTGCTCTGGTTATAACAAATCACCCTCGTGGCCACATTTTATGGATGATTTGCTTGCTGAAGAAGCTTTAATCTCGAGCGACAAAAGACTTATATTGTAAGTTTAGTTTAAGTTTCAAGTGTAACAATGCATATAAGCTTCTATGTTTCAACTTTAAAATTGTGAAGGCTGGCTAATTCTTGTCCTCCATTTTCCATGTTATTTGCTCTTCTAAAAACGTAGTTGATATAATCATGTCTTTGAATTGATATTGATACATTTTAAACAAATAAAAACAAAGAATGCAAATATTGCTGATAAATATTTTAATATTTTTTTCGGGTAAGGAGTGCCAAAATTCTTGGGTAACTGTTGACACCTTGGCCAAATATGTCATTGTGTAATAAGATTCTTTTGGTTTTAGTGAATAACAATTTGTTTTTGAGGAACATACTTATATATGTTTTATTTACTTTTCAGCGAATCCAGGATTTTTCATTTACCCTTGAGCACCCAGAGTAGGCTGCTCCAGTTTATATCTCTCCATCAGGAAGATATCGACACCTCTCTTTTAACGCGGCTTCTACAGTGCTATGAAGAATACCGTAATAAACAAGCTCAACATTTAGACAAAGTGAATTCAAAATCTTATGTTGACAATGCTGTGGTTATAGAATCTAGCTCAGATAATTCAGACGTTGAGAATCCATCAGCTAAAATGAAACTCCATAGAGACAAATTGGATATAACTGCAGAGTATAACAAATATAGCACCACAGCTTCAGAAACTAGTCATGTTCAAGATGATGTGTTTATAAAAAGACATACTGATAATGCAACAAACTATGACTGTTTATATATTGGTCAAACATTTCCTGGATCTGTAATCGAAAGTGAAGTTTCGACGGACTATGATACATTAGACCAAGAAATAGCCAATCAACTTAATCTTATAGACTTATATGTGAAGGATGCAGTGTTCAAAGGTGATATGAGTTATAATAAGCATGAAAAGATTGAAGTTAAGCTTGCAATCGGAACTATTATAATTGATTATCTGTTTACTATATCAGTGTTCAAAGGTGATATGAGTTATAATAAGCATGAAAAGATTGAAGTTAAGCTTGCAATCGGAACTATTATAATTGATTATCTGTTTACTATATGGTAGTCATGAACATAGAGTATATAAGAGAAATGAAGAGACATCTAATACAATACATGTATGTAGAACTCTCTGAATTCATTTACTACGAAAAGGGTTCTTTAATTTATTTGTTCTAACGTCATATAACGTAAATTTAGTAGCATTGCAAAGTTACATATACGCATATCGAAATGATATATTTTCCATATTCCTTTTATGGTCGATCGCTATTGAAAAGCTATCGAACCTTTTAAGTTACCCCCTTCATTTAAATGTTTTTGGTTGCAATTAGAAACCCTAGCAGACGACGACTGCAGCTGGTTGGCAGACAGCCAAGACGACATGCTCGTGCCATTCGACGTCGACACGCCCTCGCAGCCGAGTCGAATGTCGCAAAGAATGACGATGACGCAGCAAAATACGGTTGTTGCCAGAAAGCGGTTCTTGTGCACACAACAAATGACTACGGGATCGCCAGGGGGCGGGAAGAGGGGTCGTTTCGGTATGCTGCTTAAACAAATGGATAAGATAAGAAATAGATTATAATGAACGTTTCCCTATATCTTTTCCCCTTATTCAATATATACAGAATTGATTTCTGTGTGTGATAACTAACAAACACAAAACGTATTTAAGAAGTTTGGAAATAAATTTCCGTTTGAACGTTTTGAACTTTTTTACACAAGGTCCTATAAATATACGAATCAGCCCTCAATGTGAAAATTTGCATATTTTATCAATGTATTCGGTACTAGATTTTTTTTTTGCAGATAAATGTTTCAAATTATTCTCGATTGAAATGAGTTTACATTCAAATCAGTTTTTCATCTCGACTCGTACCCGTAACATACCTAATTGACTGTTTCAGACTTGACACAGGTTGCGGACTCGCAGTTCCTTTCGCAAAGCACATGTTCGAGTGGTGATCATGATGGACTCCCTCACGATATTCTGGTTTGTTAACAACTTCAAATGTTTTGAGCTGTTTCTCATTTTTTGTAGCTTTAAAACATAAATGAATAATACATGAAAGCAAAATATTAAATCATCGTAATTATGTCCTCTACAGTAACAGAGGAACACCGACGGTTTCTTCTTTGACAGGATTAATAGCTAAATGGTATTTGGGTGGTAGATCCGACCGCTTTAGATGTTAAAGAAACTGGGTAAGAAATCATTAAAAAATATATTGTTGACACCAACTCTATATAAAAACAACTGTATTACGCTTATATAAACTATGCTAATAAAAAAGAATAAATAAGTATAATACTAGTTAATACATGTACTACTTTGTCTATGCCATGTAGAAATATTTTAATTATTTATCCTCAACAGGTTCGCGTTGATAGAATCAAGGCCTCGTGGCATGGTGGGGAAGCGGATGCTACAATATCCCCGGATGATCTTAGTGCCGTATTTTGTTCGGCGACACCAGAGCAGGCAAACGAACTCTATGTTTCAATAAAAACCATCGTTGTATTTGAAGATCATTTTTTTTTGTCACTGATGGTCACATAAATTTTAGTTTAGTCCAAGTGTAGCTTACATGTACGTATCTGATTTTTAGTTTAAGTCACCCCAATAGTTATTTTGATTTTTTAAAAATAAAATAACAGATTTCTGAGATTTGTACACTGGTATCCGTCGATCAACTCGACACGGCTCAGCTGGTTCGCGCTCTTGCTGACTTGTCTTCGCTGGTGTCTGAACTCACTTACAGCAACACACTGGTTCTGATACAAGCTGTGCTTCTGCCAAGGGTAATTGGAATGCATTATGTTTGGTTTGTATATAATGTGAGGTACATGTACCTTAACATGCATATGTATCTTAAATATATATATGTATAATACGGTAAATCGCTTATTTCCGATGTCCGCTATGGTTGTTGATTGCTCCCATTTTTAACCGTTGTTGCGTACCTTTATGTTTATAACGATGTGGGTAGTGACCGCTCAGAAAGCGTTAAGTAGGAAATGGGAAACCCCGCAGTTAATATCTCAATTTTTTTTTGTTTAAAAAAAACTTACACCATATTCAATTCATCGTACATGTAAATGCATTATATTTTAAATACAATTATCTTATCGGACCCATGTAGTGTTGGTGAGGGTTAGGTATACATGTAAGTTCTGTCAGTTTTCACCTTGAAAATTAGCTTCATTATTAAACATGAGCCTTTTATCATAACCCAAACAGGTGACAAGTCTTGAACAGAGCGCCCCTCGAGAACTCCTGAGCGCCCTCACTGCCTTTTGCTCACACTACCAGCGCCCAGTGCTAGAAGCGTTGTTCCGACCCTGTTTGCAGGACTCTACGACCAGTAAGTCGCTTCGATATCGTAATAATACATTGTAGGTACACTATCTTTGAGAAAAAAATAAGCCATTGTATTCTTAAGGCCGGTTGATCTTTTTTTCTGTAAGTAAGTTGAATGTCCTTCCGTCTGGCTGTTTGTCTAACAATCTGTTCATTTGTTCGTCGGTCCATTTGTCAGTATGTCTGTCCAACACCCTTATAGTGATACGGAGCCTCAACTATTGTATAGTTTGCTTGAAGCTTTGTGATTATCTTGTTGTTTTTTCTGCAGAAGCAAGTTGATTATCTCAAATAGTGATTTTATATTCTTTGACGATACTTCTCTCGTAAGTCTCTCTACTAATAGATAACATGTGAATAAATGTTTTGGAATAATTATGTGTAAATAATTAATTTTCAAGTCCTATAAAATAGAAAGAGATAATATTAGACAAAAATAACGCATGAACTTTTTGAATATATACTTTATTTTATTTGCTCTATTTATACAAGGGAGTTGAATTTTCACATGGATCAGTAGTAAAGTTCAGTAAATACATCACGTACATTCTAAAATCTCCAATTCAATCTTCAAATGTTCGTTCACAATAAAGTTTCAATCAATTAAACATCTAGATATGCGACTAGCACATCATGTTTCTCGAACAAAATATATTGGTGTCAATGGATCGAGTAAAACAAGTTTTTTTAGAACATATTGCTTTGTTATTGAACTTCGACATGATATTGGATTCAAAATTTGAAGAAAAACACTATGGATATTATGTGACAATTTCGTACGAAAAATCAGATAAAAATTATAATGACACCATTTTTTAAGCGTCTGAACTGAATTCTGGTCGAGACAGAACTAAAAGTAAAGGCTGCAAACCGAAACGTGCTTTGTGCACTTGTGGTAGTAAACAAATATACCAAAACATGCAACTTTCGGTAATACAAATCTGTATATAACCAATTATAATTATGTAAAATTATTATGTAAAATATGCAAAAACTACTTTTTTATACTACCTATTTGACTTTTACGACAAAAAGGCATTCAAGCAACCAACTGTATTGCAGAAAGCGACACGAAAGAAAAATATAGAATGTACATTAATAAAGAAGCTTAATATCCTTGTGCCTAGACAAGTAAGATTTGCCGTTCGATCGGCGAAATTAGTAGAAAAACTATGATCATGTTTTAGTGTAATATAAGGCTACATGACATTGTAATTTATCACATGACTTTGGATCAATAAGAAATATCCTTCCTACTTACTGGTAATTACTTTCAAGCGCACATGATTTGAAATTCGGCAAAATAGTCCGATAAAAAAGCATGAATTCAACGTCTTCTCGATCACATTCTATAATATTTTATCTTTTTAAAGTACTGAATCTAAAACTCACTCTCCATACTGCTAGATTTTCTAATTAGTATGTTGAAAAAAAGGGAACATTTCCTTATAATTAAATCTCACTAAAGCTTTAAATATATATTACATGAGTGCAAGCATAACAATAAATGAAAAATATACATGTAGTTAAGGTGCATATGTTCATGTATATGCAAAATAACTACGCCTATTTACAAAACGTGTACATACAAAAATATTGGCAGGTTTTAGGTTTTATCGTATTTTCAAATTGAACGTTTTTCCTTATCTTGCAATGAAAGAGTATCTAAAAATTAATATCAAATCAAACCTGTGATTTCGAAATAAGTGTGAGCAATAATTTCAATCCCAAACGCTTCAAAATATAGGTTTCATTAAATAACTACATGTAAATACATCCATATAAAGACACAAAACTAGGCATGTAAAAAAACAAGCGTGCTCTTACTGAATAACAATTTTCTGATGTTTTCGTTTGGAAAAAGGAATTAACATATTTGAAAAGACTGCAGAAATATTCACCAAAATAGTGAGTTTATGAAAAAACCCAGTTGCTGCAATTTTATCAGATAATACTATCCATTATTATTATACACAAACAATATTAGAATCTTCAAATACACATAAATACAACTTGTTTAGAAAAATAAAACAGTAACATTGATAATACAATTTCAAGTTTATGTCTAAACCGGCTTGTTACGATGACATATAATTTACGTTGTTACAACTTTAAAATTAAAGATAATGAAACATACCGCTCTAAAACGTATAATTTTGAAAATGTAACAATCACTCTAGACATGACCTCAACTTGATTTTAACGTTAGATAGGCACAATTAAAAACATGAGATTCCTTCCAACAACGTTTATAAATAAATTGTGATTTCAAAATGTTTAAAATTTAAACCTACTTAACCAAGGTTTTGTTCGCTCAATAAGTTGCACACCGTTTATGCTAATAAATTATTCATGATTAATAGAGGATTCGCCCCCTGTAACTAAATCTATAGTTCCTATGTTGGTATCATAACTAGATTTTTCAATTACTTGTTTAATTGATTCAATTTTGAATTATTTCATTTGTTCATTTGCTTTGTTTTCTTATAATTTCATTAAAGGTCAATAAAACTTCTTGGGATTTGAATTTAACCACTATTTGTATATTTTAATTTGACGGCACATCCTATAATTGAAGGTCGTGAGGCACAATGAATAAGTAGAAATAAATAAGGATATAAAAGCACAAAATAAGATTTAATGCAAATGATGCTTTTTCAATCGTCATTTTCTCAAAATAATTTTGATAAACTACTTTTTCTTTTGTGTTACTTTGCCGTATTATCGTGCCTTTTCTAATTTTCCCCAAATAAGATGTTCCAAAGCACCTATTTCCTTTTTTCCTCCTAAAAATAGTACAGTACCATTCCCGAGAACGTATTATCCCTCATATCGGGATGCATCGAAATCTTCATCCTATCCGCTCCCCTGCCCGCCTTCAACCACAACACATCCCCCTCCTGACACTCCACAATCACACTATTGCCGCCACTCTCAAACGACTCCGAACTCTGACCATGCGATGCCGCTCTCATCAAAGGTTGCTCATTCTTGTACAAATCCAAGATGGCGTCTTCGCCGGTTTCCACGTGGATCGTGAGCGAGAACTGGTAGACGCCGTTGCGGGGAGCGGTGAAGGAACCAGTTGAGGTGTTGTAGGCGTTGCCGATGTTGGTGAGCACTTGGCTGAAGGTCACGTTGGTGCGGTCGGTCAGAAGGGGTTCTTTGGAGGCGGGGTCGGGGTGCGCGGTGAAGGCGACGAAGTCTTTGAGGATCCTGAAAGATGGGGAAAATATTATTTTTAGCTGAAGCCTGGATTATCAATAGCAATGACCAAACTTATGTTGAGGGTTCGGGTGTGCGGTGCAAGAGACTAGGTCAAAGCATACGCAGACTCCCTGAACAACCAACCCGGGCCACGATGGTAGGGAATCCTGAAAAGGGAAGGGGGGATGGGTATTTTATTTCGTTGTCGGAAAGGACTTGGCTGAAAGTGACGTTGGTGCGGTCGGTCAATAGAGGTTCTTTGGAGGCGGGGTCGGGGTGCGCGGTGAAGGCGACGAAGTCTTTGAGGATCCTATAAGAAAAACAAGAGAAAGAAAAATAACGTATTTTGTCGTTACAACACACAATAACAACGGGCGAAATTTGATTTTCGGGAGGACCCAATGCGTGTATGTTCAAAGCATTCGCGGACTCGAACCATGGCGATTTGCAGGCCCACGGTCAACCCAAAAGCCACGGCTCCTTGAGAGTAGAAAACGTTAAATAACGAAGTAGGGGATGGGGTGTTTACACTCGGTTACAAAACTCATCGCAGTCAAAAAAAGTTAAGCAATACCTAGTTATTCATCCGTGGAAATTTTAGATACGACTATGATTTATCATAATATCAACAGCCTTAATCTCACAAGGTGTAAACTTAAATCAAACATATTTAAAAGTGTTTGGTTCAATCATAATTTTCCATTGTCAATTAAATGCATACAAGAGTGAATTGATCAAGGGTAAAGTATAACCATTTTTTTGTTTTTCATTTGGGAATTAGTATTACAACTCTTCAACTTAAGTAAATGCATATGCTAAGAAAATAGATATAGAACTTTAATTACACTACAAACACTCCCTTCCCCTTCCCCTTCAATCTAAAATCTGTTATGATATACACGTCTAGGGCCAAGTTTGAACATCAGTTCTTGCGATTAACAGGCGCGCACTACAAATGATTTAGCCATGGCTACCCAGGGGAACAAATGATATGTAGTAGCTGAGTGGGCGTAGCGAAACTCGTAACATCGCAGAAAGAAATGTCTTTTGAATGAAAATCCCTTGTACATGTATATCTTTTTTTAATTTAGAGATACTATATGGGCCTATTCATTATATGTTCGCTTAATTTTGGACTTGCATCTTTCTACCCCAAGGCCTGGGAATACGGGAAGCTTCTTCGAACTTTTTTTCTCCTGACATCATCGTTTTTCACTGTTTTCTTTATAGGAAACTCAAAAAGGTTCTTTGCGCTCTTTGCGATTTTTCGTAAGGACTACGTTGAAATTAAACATGGCGTGCTACGGGGGAAAAGCTTGAATACGCTTCCAGTGTTGTCTAGCCCTAACTCAGTAAACTCACCTGACGTTCATTGTTTCCGTCTCGTTCTGCAACACCTCTATGTCCTCCTGCTGCCGTTTCGCTGTGGTCTTTGCCATTTTCTCAACCTCCTCAATCCTATTCCCAAGCTCAAGCCACTGGTTCTGCAGACCCACTTTCTGATGAAACACCACGCATTTCAGGGCTTCCAGTGAAAGCGAGGAGGGCGCATTGGTCAGCATTTGCAGCATAGCGTCATAGTCGATTCCCTTGCATACAACACTGTCGTCCATTGTCGCCAAGATAGTGTGGATGCTGAGGGTGTTGATGGCATCGGGAGCCGAGGTGGTTTCAGGGATACCGGTAGTGTCAGGAGCATTGGTGGTGTCAGAAATGTTGGCGGTGGTGTCAGAAATGTCAGCAAGGGCCGTGGTGTCCGGGATGTTGGTGGTGTCAGAAATTTTCATGTTGTTGTTGATACTGATGTTAACGGGTGATGCGTATAAGTGATGGGAATTGAAGAGGAAGTACACGCAGACAATCCACGCAGACATCATGGTTGAATGGAGGTTTGATTCTCGTGATCGATTTCGAATGTCTGTTGTTATAGTTCTGGAATAGCAGCTGAATACTGAAATAAATAACAAGTTTGAATTAGATTTTCAGTTCTGTGTATCTTTAGAAGTTTCTTTATTAAACCTCTACAAGTAACTATTTATTTTATAGAGCTTCGACAGTGGTCTTTCAACCTTTAATTTACAGCAAGTCCCAAGTCGAACAATGAATAGCATGACAATTACTAGTACATCTACCAATACTCATAATGCATACCTTTTTCTTGGTTGGGAGCGAGGTTAACCTGAGCGCTGTTGATGAAATTTTGTTTCATGCAAGAACTCACCCTGGCATTTCGCTTTTATAACGTCCAAAACCAAGCGCCCAGCACACACCTAACCAATGATAGGGCTGGGTGGGGCAAAAACATTAAATTTCTTTAAACATCCTGGTTTGGTCTATTAATGGGTATGGTCTTGAAAATATATTTATTTTATTATTTATTAGCGTTTTCTTTACAATATAAATATGCTTAATTTGGGGCAACTCGAAAAGCGTAAAAAATAGTTATCAGGCCAGCAACTCCTTAAACACAGGAATCCTATTTCTCAAAAACTAAGTTCGATAGAGTGCATTGAACAGCCGACTGTAACGAGAAAAGGTCAATGTAAAGTTTCAATATTTAGTTTTAAATTTATCATAATTAAAAACTTGAACCAATATGCACAATAAGCTCGATTGGAAGAAAATAAATTAACATAGGATTGTTTTATTTTTATAAGTTATTTCTTTCTTTCTTCAAGCTCGCTCAGTCCATTTCCTTTTGTTTGCATTTCCTTTTGTAGTTCTCTTTTTTTCTCCTAAATTAATACTTTATATGTATGTAATAGGGACGTTATTAAACATATTGTGATTTCGGTTATACATTTTGCGCCTATTTATAATAAGCTCGATATGATAATACAATATGTGATAGCTTTTTCACGTTTTGTTTTGACTGGATCGCAAATCTATGATTTAACAGTACTAGTAGAACTATATTTCGTCCATACCTTGGCAAAAACGACCCAAATACGGCGAGAAATCCGGTCATGTAATAGGGAAGTTAAATATGGATGCTGTTAAATGACTAGAATTAAACATGCACTGAATTATGTTGTAGGTGACAAAAATTATCGAATCAATATAAAACCTGTTTTTTTAGTAATCGATCCAGCGATTGATTAAAAAATAATGCCTACTATAAATAGGATATAAAAGGAAGCAAAATAATTCGGGAAGTAAATACACAATACTCAATAGTCACCCTGTATAAATCTTAAGGTAATTAACTCGTTGTTTAAAGACGATTTAATTTTAATTAATAGACAAATTCAAAATATAAGAAAAAAAACATAATAATTGTACATATCGTTTCACATGAAGTGTATTAGGGTGCATGTTATACAGCTGCAACACTTTTTTTCTGCACAAACTTATCAATTTTATACTAGGTAATTAAAATATAATTAAAACATAGTTCGACCTTATAAACCAGCTTCAAATGCGATCAACCATGATTTCAAAACTTGATCATAAAACATCAATTTTTTAACATTGATGCTTCTCAGTAGAAAATTTTCGATGAAGAAATCAAGTAATGAGTGGTAAATAAAGGTAAATGTTCAAAAAATAGAGGTTTTAATGCATAATTAAGATTCGCAATGGATTATTTGAGGTAATACATATACGTATTATTTGGAATTAGGATAAATTTTAAAAAATATATATTTTTGATAACTTTTCGCTGATAAGATATTCTTTAAATAGGACATAGACGGAAGTAAACTGGATTAAGGGAAGTTAAATTCAAATGTTAGATGAGATTCAAAATATTTAGGAAAAAATAATTCGGGCTGCTCAACCCTTCGACCACCCCCCCCCCCCC
>LQRL01142249.1:2298-12349 GCA_001703475.1 Hydroides elegans
TTTTTAAAGTGAGAACTTTTCGTTTTTCAATTTTACCTTTAGCATGTAGATATCTCATTTCATTAGCATCTCTTTAATTGCAGTTTAAATTTGAATCAAAATACAATTTGTATTCACTTCCTGAATGTGTTTGTGTTCAATTATTCTATATTTACTTACTGCAAGTTGAAATTGCCCTGCTGTTGAGGCGGACTTAGCAACGAGAGTAGCACATCGAAACAGGCATTGCGCAAGTTAATATTGTAACTAAGCGTTGCTAAGTCGTAACCACTGTTGTCGCCCGTAGTAACCGGGGGAAGGTCACCGGATTCCTCCAGGCATATGGTCTTCTCGTTGACCGTTTGCGAGGGCACGAGGGAGAGCATGAGTTGGGCGTATCTGTGTATGAAATATATGAATAATGTGTATACAGCTGTATGTAAGCAGAGTATTTAAGAGTCAATTTTTGATAAGACAAAAAATGGCACGGATAGCGAAATACGGAAGTTTCATTTGTTTCATTTTCATCATAGGTCGATATTCTATTTATTTGACATAATGAATCCACGATTTTTTTTTAAAATTATGATTTTCATTATTTAAACCAACGCTTACCTTCTATTTTTTTTTTAATTTCAAAAGAGATTTTAAAGTAGGTTGTGTTCACTGAATTTGCCATCACACCACAATATGACAACGCCCGCAATAACTTTGATGTTAACTTATTTAATCAAGAGGAACACAAAATATTGAAACCCCCAATTTCTTACCTCTGCATAGACCGCGCATGCCCCGGCGAGCTGATCATGATACACAGCACGCCCAAAATGGTATCCAGGGACGCCTGGCTCACAGCCGGGTCCTTGACGATATGAAGTAGTTTTGTATCAAGACCCAGGTCGACCATTAGACGCAGATTCGTTTTCTGCTCACTGAGGGTTAAAATAGATGTATTTTGGTATTGTTTAATAATATTAGTTATACATTTATGCATCAACATAAATCTGATGTTCATTTATTTGTAGTTTTTTTTTTGCAAATAAATATATATACACACGAGGAAATAATCATTTTGAACAATATAATCATTTGAGCGAATATTTACGAAATGGGATCAAATACCGGGAGTTCGATCATGTCTCAAATTGAGGGTTCTGGGTGTATGAACACATTTAAGAATGATTTGGCAAATCAATGATATTGTTAACAGCATTTTGTTTATTCGTGTTATGATCGAAGGCGAAGATTTTCGTTCGCGTGTTACCCATTTACATAATGTACATGTATTTCTAAATGCTTCCGACAACATATGCGCCCTTTTAGATCAGCCGAAATGCCTCTAAAACTTCTATTCTTGAACGAGAGCTTTATAGCTACTGTATAAACTTATCTCATTGCAGTAACACACAGACAGTCATCTACACTCAAGTCGTGTCAAGGTGAAGGCAAAAACGAATCACTTTTTATTCGCAGAGCAGACAGTTTTATTGCAGAAAACGGTACTTTTTATCAGTAGATTGAATACTTGAATATTTCCTGTTGTTTGAGGGTCTGAATGTAATAGGAGAATATAAACTACGGTGCAAAAATGGAATTGAATGCAGAAAAAATACATTACAAATTGGATTGAATGACATGGACATTAAAATGAGGATCTAAAAGCTATTTGAAACTTATCGATCCAAGAACATATTGGCTGCCTAATGACATATTTTTCTGGATAGAGGTTGTTACCGTGGTTCCGCCATGGCAAAATAGCAATATTGAGATTCAACATGGTGTTTTTGATCGCAAATCAAATGGAATTCATGTGTAACTTTGCGATTAGATATCTCTATTATTCATCTTCATTATGTGTAGGTTTCAGGTTTTTAAAAAGTATAACTACGGAGATATTAACGTTCTAATGGGATCATCTGGTTCAAATCGATTACGGTGATTCCGCCACCCTGTGTATATCTAAACTATTATTCACATTTACCCTCGTAAATCGGTGAGTAAGCATATAACAACACTAGACTAGACTATATGAATATTAGTATTGCTCACGTGTGCAATAGACAGGCGTAAAAGGCCTGCTCTCATATATTTTATTGTCTATAACGGTTTTTATGCTTAAATCACCATCTTGTCTTTGAAAAACAGGATGTATATGCTTTTGTCAAGCGATTAGATTGATAATAGACAAATTGTTAAAAAA
Source organism: Hydroides elegans (assembly GCA_001703475.1). Classification (NCBI taxonomy): domain Eukaryota; kingdom Metazoa; phylum Annelida; class Polychaeta; order Sabellida; family Serpulidae; genus Hydroides; species Hydroides elegans. The sequence goes on from LQRL01142249.1 coordinate 4,478, forward strand.
TGACATGAGTTGTACACAGTTATCATAGAATATATCGAAATGAGTTCTACAATTCTTGGTTTACTCGCTCTTCGGGACCGAATACATAAGAAAAACATAAGATGAAGAAATAAAAGCCCAAAAATATCAACAAACAATGAAAAGGAATTTGCAAATTTTGTAGCACTTTCATATATGTCATATTACCCGGGTAACAGTAACCATTCAATGATTGATGGTAGTAGAATGGCGCTTGTGTAACGGAAGTCGTCGCCAGATGTCTCGAGAGAGTTTTAAACGCGTGTCTATTGCGCACGCGAGCAACACTGATATTCATATAGTCTAGTCTGGTGTAATATGCTTACTGACCGATTGACGAGGGTCTATGTTGATTATCTTTTAAAAAATACACAGGGTGGCGGAATCACGGTAATCGATTTGAACCAAGTGGTCCAATTAGAACGTTAATATCTTCGTAGCTATACTTTTATAAAACCTGAAACCTACACATAATAAAGATAAATAATAGATATATATAATCTGAAAATTACACATTGATTCAATTTGATTTGCTATCAAAATACCATGTTTAATCTCAATATTGCTAGTTTGCCATGGCGGAACCACGGTAAACACTACTAGACTGAATTTGTTACAAAATAATTGGCTTCGGATAAATTGAAAACAGAGGTGAAGCAATAATCAAGCATCAAAATGGAAGGCCACGCGAAACGAATTTATGAAGCAAGAGCGATTGAAAGAAGAATGAATTCTTATGATGGCATGGGTAGCGAAAAATTATACGAGTAAGAAAAAGGTTTTTGCTGTCAACATAAGTATTTTAAGTATTTATGATGGGATTAATACAGCTATTTTTCATAAAGGAACTGCTCAAACCGCTTTACTCTATGCCATGACACCAACCAAAAGCAACCTATAAAAATTGCTGGTCAACCACTTTACCGACTGAACTATCATCTCTCCTTTTGATGATTGTCGATGAAATGCATAATTTCAAATTAAATTCCAATTTTGAAAGTTTAAATCATAACATGTATTTAACCAATATTTTGACTTTATTGTATTTCAGTTTCATAATGAAAGTCGACGAAAGCACAGCGTGGACCCAAAACCAACCAACACATTCACAATGCCCCACTGTTTTCAACCATCTCCCAAACCCTACCGCCGTCTATTTGTACAGCACCATATCTTTAGCCGAAGCTTCACGCAATGTCGCAAAATCACCCAATGCCCGTACTTTGGACATGTTCCGAAAAACATTCTACGACCCCAAGCGCTCAGATGAACTTACACAATACTTCGTTTTTGCTAATATGGATGCCAATTCTGATGAATCCTATAGTGGCACACCTCTTACCATATACCTGCGGACCATCGGTAACATGTCAAAATACCATATCAATGATATATACTATAAAGTCATTGATATGTTCGCATCCAAAACATGTACGATTGAGGCATCGAAATCAACATTAGCCCTGGCTATATTGCACTGCCCGACCGCCATTTGCGCCCGGTTGCTACGGGCAACGGATTGTGTTAACCATAGTTACCGTGACGGCGAAAGCGCATTGCATTGCGCTATACGCATGGAATCGATCGTGAAATGCGCGCTTTTGATGAAATACAAGGCTGATTTAAAGGTGAAATGGTTAAAGATGAATCCACTGGAGTATGCTTTGGCGCTTGGTTGTAGCAGGGATATAGTTGAGTTACTGATGAGTGAATATCCAGAACATAAGATTGAGAAGGCATTGAAGAGAACTGCTTTTGTTGGGGAGACTGTTCAACAGCAATGCATAAGATTGGGTATTTCATGCCTTTGGTCAGCAGTCACAAATGAAACGCCTAATTCGGACATTAGCTCTAACCGACCCATGCACACCGACCATTCCAACACCGAAGGACGAATAAAGACAGCAAAACCCTCCTGCACGGAATCTATTTATAGCACGACCTTGTCACCTGAGCCTCAGGTTAAGACGATAGACGATACCTTAAAACAATCTATTGTGTCCACGGCTAGCATCTGCGACCACAGTCGCACATCAGAATTGATCAAGAAAGATACCCTTGCCTTCGCGAGACTCCTTTCCACCATGTTTGCACATGAGGAAGAACTGGGCCATTTCGCGTTTCGCCCTATACTCGTAGGCAGCATGGCAGAAGGTACAAAAACCTTTTTTTTTCTTTTTATTCATTCAGACATTTTAAAAATTCAATTCACAATAGTTTGTTTTCATCTTTAGAACAAATAGATCGAAAAAGAGCGTTTTTTTTTTTTTTTTTGCTGCATCAGTACAATCATCATAAGGCATTAGATAATAAAACATATTTAATCAACACGACATACATACAGCACTTCAGTTTTTCTCCCATAGGTACAAAAACCTTCACACCGGACGAATGTGATCTCATCTGTGAGTTTTGGAAGGAGATGAAATACCAGTCATTAGATACAATCGATGGCAAATTGAAACATGCTGCGCGAAATCAAGTTTCATACCCCATAGTGGTTCAACCAAATGAGCTATCACAATGGCCCTTGCGACACCTTGTAACACCATTTTACGACCATCTCATTATTTGTCCTCAAAGCACATGCGATGCTTTTTATAGTGGCATACGCAAACATATCCGCAAAATAGCATCAAGGCGCCTGGGGCGACCAGTGCATAATATATCCGTCAGTCGCTTTTCATTGATTTTACGCGATAAAATCTCGTGTTTGAAACTCAAATGGAAACGACCGCGACATCCCAGTGTCACAGTGTACGTGGATCTCGTGCCCGCCTTTCCGATCCAATCTTACGCTCCAATAAAGTCCCATCCGGGTGTGATTAGCAATGATCCAGTCAGATACCATTCGTTTCCGAAAATCTCAAGACATACGGACATGCGCGGAACCAACCTCCATTTTATGATTTCTCACGCATGCGCGGAAATCGATTGCATCAAGCGGTTGCCGAGCAACATTCGTAGAGGTTTGATTATCGCCAAGGCAACTAGAATCGTAGCCATTTCCGGAAGAAATTCAAAAATAACTTCATTACTTAAGGAACCCATCAAAGTAGAAGATTATATCACGTCATACAGACTGAAAACATGCCTGTTTCTTATACTTTCAAGGTCGGATAGTCTATCCGGAAGTCCATACCGGTGGGCGCTTGACATAATTAAGGAACTGCACCGTTTAGTAGAAGAAGGCAAGATACCGGCTTATGACTTTGGCAGCAGTTCAGAATCATCTGACCTTGACATTGACCTTAACATTTCAAGGTCATACGTGTTTTGGTGCCAATGTCACATTAAAGCACGTGATGCACCAAAGCGCTGCTGCATAGAGCGGTCAATTTTGTTGCATTTATGCGAGGCTATGCTCGGATGGTGGCAACGAAATATGAAAGAGTTAGAGGCCCTGGAAGATTTGAAAACGAGGCGACGATGTCTCGTGTATTCTCGCAACCCACGCCACGTGAAAGAGCGAGATTTCGCAAAGCATCTCGTGTATGAGAGACGACCAAATACTGTTGTGACGCATTTTATTTCGTTGATATGATCATATGTATTTTTAGGACGCAAGCTTAGGCTCGGTAAAGCTGAATCATCAATATATAGTTGATTTAACGATAGCGTCCCGGAATCAAACATTATTTACGAATTTCATGTAGTTGCATAATCAACCCAAGTATTGGTTCGAGAACCAATTGTTTTCACTTAATCACACTAGAACAATGGTATGAGGAACATCAAATAAATACAAACGACCATTTACAGAAGAAGTGATAAATGAGCCAAATGTGTTTATAATAATATGAATACATGCATGTTCATATAATTGTCCGACCAAACATTTCAAGCATGATTTCAATAAAATAGTTCAACGAAGTAAAGTCATGGTAATTTATTTTGATTTGATACATACAACTGTAAGTCTAGAGTAGTATGATGAAAAAAACAATAAAGTATACCTTGACTCAGTGAGTAGTTCGAAGAAGTGTTCATATAGTGAGCGCTGTAGATCATGCGGCGCTTCATGCCATACCTGCAAAATGAAGAATACGCATACAAATAGATTCAAAATGAATTACAATAAAACAACGATACAATATTTGTTTGCCTTTAATTTTTCTATTTTCTCAACATAAACTGAATTTATACATATACTGACTCGCTTATCTCGGCAACCGCCTCACTTTTTTGAGTTCCCACCCCCATTTACATATGCCTTTTTCAACTCGGATATCTCGTCATCTCGTTATTTTGACCTCGGTCCGAGTAATAAGTAGGTCGAGATAAATGGGTAAGACTGTAGCCAAAGTAACCCACCTCGAGGTCGCACAGCAAATCCTCAAAAGCAGTGCGGTTTGGTATCCCTGTACTTTCCCGCCCCTCTGTCCTACTTCTTCACTCTAAACTACTAAAACCCATCTCATACAAAATAACCCACCTCTAGGTCACACAGCAAATCTTCAAAAGCGGTCCGATTTGGTATGCCTGTACTCTCGCGCCCGCTGTCCACTGTGCCCACGAGCGAGAAAGTGAGATGCAGGATATGACTGTTTAAGAGGGCGCGCTTCTTCTTGAACAGCATGCCCAGGGTCTGTGGAGGGGTGAAATAAATGTTGCTATGTAAAAATCTTTAGCGAAAAAGCAAAACAGTTTTGGTTGAGCGAGCATAAGAATTGTGCATGTTAAATTCATATTTATGGTTAGCTTTGTTCACTATGTTGACGCTGCACTATCGTGTGATGACATATCAGGCAGATCATATTTTTTAAACATACAATGAACATGTAAAACAGTAGTTTATCCCAAAACATGGAGAGCAAAACTCCCCATACTCAACTCAAGCTCAACAACCTTGTTTCTGTATTGGAAAACGTTCTTGATATTTCAGTAGTACAACAATTGTTTCAATTCAAACAATTGCTTCATATAACATAACTGTAACATAAACCCCTCACCTGATAGCCCCGTATCCGCTCCATCTCCCTCTGCGCTCGCTGGTTGCTCTTGGTCGCACACACAAGTGCCTTGACCGACGCATACAGTCCCTCGACGTCGGTTGCCATGGCGATCAGTCCTAGCAACGCCGAGGCCCCGCCAACGTTCACGATCATCTTAGCGACGGGCTTGGGACAGAATGTGCGTACCCCTGTGGACAAAATTAAATACATGTAATTTGAATTTGTTATGGTATAAATTTTATTATTATATTCTGCAGCAGATATTTAAATATAAATCATGGAATTAACTATTTCTAATCGCAAGCAAGTGACAAGAAACATATTCCAGAAAGACCTACGTTATTCTTATACTTCTAAAACTTGGAAATGTATAAAAAATTCAGAATACAGTGAATATACCCGGAATATTACCGCTAAATCACTCACTATTTCAGCGTCTTAAAATACTAAAAACGTTTCATCGTAGGATTTCAACTGTTTGCTTCTTCGCCCCTTGGCACCTAAATAAACCCAAAGTACAAATATGTTTAAATACGCATAAAATTACCCAAATAGCCCATGAGAATAGCTCCAAAGCTTCTTGCAGGTCCACTGAGGTGCGCTGCCGAGTTATGTAGGATGCGAATGGGCGTTGCGTTCTCACGATGCGACATGCCTAGTTGCTTGGCAACCGAACGGGCGTCCACCTGGAAGAAATGATGAGGGGGCTATGTACATGCGGATATATTTGTGGTGTAAATGAATTGAGTTCAAATGAGTGGAGAATTAGAAAGTACATAAGGTTTTTTATCATTTTATTTAATTATAATTCATCCGCGGATAACTGTTATTGTCTAAACAAATATCAATACAAATGTGTTCATTATATGTAAACAAATTTTTCAACAAAGGTATCCCGTTATTCATACTTTCTTTTTTATTTTGTTGATTAGAAAATGATTTGTACTTGTATCATTTATGAATAGGCTATAATCAGTGGCAACCATCACTGATGTTTTTACCTAATATATTTATTTTCGCATAGAACATAAACATAAGCTGTACCTTATTGTAGACGTTGCGTATCTTAGCAACGGTCATAAGTGACATGGCATGAGCGTGAACGCCGAACATAATCTTCTCTTCCTGCACCAAGGGAGTCTCGTTGCTCTCTGAATAGACAAAACCATGAAATATTGAAAGTAATTTTAAGTTTTTATGTTTTTTTATGTTTTATGTTTTTATGCTAGTGAAACAATATCACAAGGCTTTCAGCATATGGATTTCAATACGACCGAAACATCGATTGTGATTTCCTCTTAAGCATATATCGAATAATGTGTTTTGTTGATTTTTTATAAAGATTTTTTGATAATTTAGAAATGATAAAATATGATTTATACAGCATATCATATGTTATATTATAATTCGAGGTTGTTTTAATAATAAAACATGTAGGACAACTGGTCTAAATTAAATCATATAAAATCAACAAAATGAAAATGTCATAATGCATATCCACAAAACACTTACCACACGCCTGGAAACTGCCCACATAATTCGGCCCCAGCGAATAGATCTGATCAATCGTGGCTTTCTGCACAATATCCTCGAACATATAGCAGGGTCCCTGGCGCCATACTAGTTTTGAGACGCGTCTTAACTGAGGCGGGGTCCCTACGTAGGCGTATGTGGACGTAGAGGCACTGGCGCTTGCCGTTCCGCCACTGCCCAGGTTGGGCGAGATGTAGTGCAACTGTTGGGAGAAAATGAAGGAAATAGAATGGAAAATGAGAAATGGCATGCATGAAAAAGATGGATGTAGCTAAATTGAGGAAAAATGAGTGAAGGGAAGATGAAATATAATGTATGAAATAAAAGGGTGCTGACATTGAAGGCATATGAGATGCTACATTTACAGATTCCTCGTTTGGCAAGGATGAGGGAAGAAGCGCTAACCCCCATTATCTTTGAATTATGTTACAAATCTCGAATATCCGAAGTGGTTTTCAGTGCCCCATAGGCAAAACGCATATAGAGTAATATGTATTGCACAGAGTATTTCAACCGGGTATTAGTGATAAGAACTGTAATTTAATACGGCCCTCATTAATATGTAATTTCACACAAAATATTAGCACACATTCGTTTTGTTAAACCAAATCCACTTTTCGACAATAAAACGCTAGACTAGTAAGAGTCAATAATCAATTAGGTACAGCCTTCTGATAAAAAAAAGTAGGCTATTTTTATTAATTATTGTGTTAATCGCATATTGTCTTGTGGCGGAAAATGTAAGAAGATTTCGATAAAGTCAAAATAAATATAGAATACCTTTGAAAATACAATGTAGTATGAAAGGTTATCGAGAAACTATGAGAATTGTGTAAAATGCTACTAATGTTATGAATTTAGTGAAAAAAGTGAAAACATTCTACTAAGGATTGAATCCAAAGCCTGTTAAGTTGTCAAAATCCTCAAATTAATATAATCTCCCGTGATTATTCACACCGCATTCTTTTGAACCTAAATGTTTTAATATTGTCAATGGCTATTGTTCAAATGGATACCGAAAGTTTGTACGTATTTGAAAAGAAGGAAAAGTCCATTTACACTAAAATTACCTTCTGCATTAAAGGGGACACCAACTATAAACGAAAGAAATTATATTAATACAGTTCGTTTTTTTATATATATTTACAAACCGCAATCTCTTAATATAATACATACTCAACTCTTCATATCTAATCCTCGATCACAACCCTCAAGATTATTATACTGATATATAATTTTCAGTTTAAACACCAATCCACCCATCACAATACACTCACAAATATCCCTATACATAGTGGCCACATGATTGCCACCACTGGCCCTCCTGCGTGAACTCGGGACACCAAAAGCGAACCATGGATCCACC
>LQRL01142256.1:0-11957 GCA_001703475.1 Hydroides elegans
TATATAGATAGTTCATCGTTGTATAGTATGATGGTATATACACCCGACATCTGGTTTGGCGCTCGATGAATGTCTCGAATACCGCGAAATTTCTCGAAAGGCAAACCGTAACGCCGCTTCAACGTTTTTGAGTCGGAACTTATATAGATAGTTCATCGTTTTATAGTATGATGGTATACACACCCGACATCCGGTACGGCCCTTCGATAGATGTCTCGAATACCGCGAAATTTCTCGAAAGCCAAACCGTAACGCCGCTTCAACGTTTTTGAGTCGGAACTTATATAGATAGTTCATCGTTTTATAGTATGATGGTATACACACCCGACATCCGGTATGGCGCTCGATAAATGTCTCGAATATCGCGAAATTTCTCGAAAGCCAACCCGTAACGCCGCTTCAACGTTTTTGAGTCGGAACTTATATAGATAGTTCATCGTTTTATAGTATGATGGTATACACACCCGACATCCGGTACGGCCCTCGATAGATGTCTCGAATACCGCGAAATTTCTAGAATGCCCACCAGTAATGGCGCTTCAACTTTATAAGTAGCGGGCCATTCGTGCTCCAACGGACACATTTCTAGTTTTGTAAAGTCTCACTATTATTAGGCATTTTATGGGCGGAGTAAATACAATTGTGTCAATATATCAAATACGATTGGTTTTGATATTCAGAATTGATGCTCAATTATAGTTTGGATTATTGTGGTAATGAATTTAGTGGTCACCATAATGTGTTCTTAATTTGCATTTATTCGCAAACACTCATCGTATCTGTATTCATTAGGCTTTGGTTATGAAAAATGTCAAATGATAGTTGTTGACAAAATAGCAAAATTTTATCTATGCAATCGGGTAATAACAAGTGATAGACTATATGCTATAACTTATTGTGGCTTCACATTCTAATGTGGATTCATATTTGTTGTATGCATCCAATTTGCATTGCTAAATAAAAATCATATAAATTCTACGTGATTTAGTGTCAAGATTCCACATTTTGTTTAATAAATGTTACGGGAGAAATATTTCGATAAGTTGTCACATGACTTACTTAAAAAAGATAAATAAACATAAGCCATATGGCTCAACTGAAATATTACGAGTATTGTGGGCATTATTGAAACCACTCCTTGCTGTACCTCGAGCAATGGAATAACTATCCGCCATTTCAACCATAAATACTTTAAAAGGTTTGAAAGCCTCCCCCTCCCCTGTCTCTCCAACCCCCTACCTTCCTCCCTCGACTCTACGTTGTATTAAAAATCAATCAGACAGCGATTCGATTCAATCACGATGCATTATCATATTTACTTTGCTGCATAAGCACACGTTCAGTGTGTTTTTCAATAATTGACTGCTGTTTGCGATCAAAGACCCTACCTGTCTTGAACCGCCTGTTAAACGAAGCGGAACGTTAGGGGGTTAACCATTCTATGTTAACATGTTCTCGGGGAGGGTAGGTGTGTTTATTGGAATGATTTGCTAGATTTCCCAAAATGACAGCAATGTCTTACTTGGGTGATTTAATAAAAAAGTTAAGTTTTCGAATATTGTTTGAATACGATGCGTCAATTTCTTGTAATATTTAGCGACTTTTGTGCTTGCATTTATCAATTAAAGTTGGTTTGTATGATTATTAATGCTCGCTTAAACTATGTAGCACTACTAATGTGAATAAACATATATCACTCATTAAATTATCTGAACTTTGATTGTGTTGAAGTCTAAAGTTTAAGTTAGTTATGTCTTAAGTATAAAATATTTTAAATAAATATACTTTTTATGCAATTTTCCCTATTCCCCCATATTATCAAACCATCTACCCCTTATGGTGTCTTTTACATTTATATCAAACTGCAAGGTCAACAAAATCCCCAGAGCTCGTCATCACAAAACAGCACTGTAATGCGACATATTTATAAAAAAAAAAAATGCAATATTATAGAGATACTAGACGTTAGCCTTTGTGTGGGATGAAAGAGGGGTACAAAACCCCTATATATCGTGACTATACTGCATATGGTTTATAAACCACATTAGGTGATTATTAATAAATTGACATAATACGTGGAAATACTTTGTGTGGATAACTATTTTTTTCAGTACCAGTTTTAAAAGGCGCGAGCCATAGAAGTCTATGGCTGTATGAAACAGACACAACAGTTTGATCATAGATTTAATTGAATATTTCGAATTGATTGGGTTTGATTTTGTTTATTTGTCATTGTTCATGTTGATAGTTTGGTAACGGATGAGCCATTAAATAGACATTCTCTATAAAGGATACAATTATTGAGGTATGTCTTTTAGAATACTTTTCGTGTAAAAATAAATCGCTTTGAATAAAATGTGCATATATATTAAAGATCAATGATCTATAAATAAAAAAAAAATAACGAAACAGCATATGATATTTAAGAAATACATTATGTATCTAACTTTAGATTGAGTCGTGAATCTGCATAGGATCATACCCCCTTTGTCTTTTTGGATATCGCCTTTTTAAATGAAATCAGAACAGTTTTGGATTTATAATGTTCAAACCACTCCAGGAACATTGCACTTCACGAGCTGTCGTTATGCATATGCGACGGTCCGGTCCGGATCGGACCCTTCTCCAAATTATTGCCCGGATGCCGAATTATAATTAAGGACACACGCGCTCGCTGAATTTCTTGCGATCGCGGCAAATTTCAACGAAATATAGTAAAACCAGTATCGGAGGTATACAGCATTTTCTTTGAAATCTGCCGCAATCGCAAGAAATTCTGCGAGCGCGTATCCTTACCATTAAAGTGTATTCTAAAGCTGTTAAAAGGAATGCGACGTGATTTGGAATTATGGAGAATAGGGTTAATAGGGAAAATAAGGTTGCTGACCGTTTCGTGAAATAATCATATATTACTGTCACCTTAAATGACCATTTCTTTAGTCATTCTTAAAATTTGTGTCTCGCGTTTATCAGTAGACATCTAAATGCCCTTTGGGTAAAATGGCGTAGACCCCTATAGACTTTCTACCATACCTAAATCTACACGCTTTATAGCTCTTGTAAGTGTCGGTATTCGTTCTTTCGTTATTAAATGCCAGACAACATGTTATGCGTTTTTGAATATATGTGAATATGATGAAAATTTATAGTTTTTTGTATTTTTTTTTATCATTCCTGAGAGCCTGATCAGATGGGAGCGAATTAAAGCGGCAGCGTTATGTTATTGATGGTCATTTCCCCAAATCGCTTCAAACTAGGAAGGCAACATTGGAGACTTCTGACAAAAACAATATACCAATCACGTTGTTTTAGCGGGCGTTGATGATATTTGAGGCCCGATGTTTTCATTTGAAGCCCGCATTTTATCATTTGAAGTCTGCTACATATCATTTGAGGCCCGAGCTTGCGAGGGTCTCAAATGTAACTTTTGGTCCGCTGTTTTCATTTGAAGCCCGCAAACCGTTAAAAATTGCCATGTAAAACAGCGTTAATATACCACAGTGCCTCGCAAATCGATAATGATATATATTTGATGGTTTAAGAAAGCGATTCGAGTAGTAATTGGCCATTGCGATCAGTTGATTTTCCATAGTTCCTCGCGTTCTGTTATATGTTCGAGTTAGAAGAATTTTCGTTTTCGTTTTCGATGTCACTCCTAATCGCGCCGATTTCCATGTCACTGTGTTTGAGCGGATATACAGGGGGTAGGACCCTTTAAGTAACCTTAAAGGCGGTCTGTGTAGCGGTAATTGTTCCTTTAACCCATCATAGCTATAATGAAATGTAATATATAATCACATTGTTAAACGATATCCATTCTTTTATTTCAGGCACCCAAGCCCTTAAACCATGTCCTCCACAGTCCTATCTCTTGTTCTCCTGGCTCTAATGAGCTTCACCGGAGCCCAGGACGCACCGGTCAGTCCAGTGACGTTCCATTGTAACAACCGGCCCGCCGACGGCAAAACAGAAATTGCCGGTCACCCCGTCCAGATTTCGTTTCCGCAAGAGCGATTTGAGCATGACAAGGGATTCGCAGGTAAGTGATTGGTGTTTAAGTAGTTATCGCAATTTATACGAATGGAATATTCTTTAGGTGTTCATTAACATTTTTAAAGGTCATTAAATGCAATGGTTTCATCAATTTCTTATAACTTACAACGATGGGGGGAAAGTGCTGTGGAATGGAAAAGATATAGTTAAAGAAAAAAAGAAGTTCGAAATACATAATCCAGTCTTATTTTTTTCCAGTCTTATCTCTAATGAAAATAAGAGTTTATAGATTTTTTATCGTATGATAATTTTGAAAACATATGTGAAGTGCCCACATGGAAATCTGAAATTCTTCAAAAAGTGTTATAAAGTTCAACTGCTGATGCTTTACCAAAATAATATGTGAAAGTTTCAAGCAGTCAACAATAATTACCAGACAACCTAATTACCCCATGATTCATTCAGAGCACCTTATTTAAATTGGTAAAATATAGATGATTTCACTAAAATCAAAAGCATTTCCTTGCGTGGTAAAATGAACGTTTCCACCCTTGTTTACATTAGGACTGTTTGTATTTTAATACTAATTAAGATTTTTCTGTGCTTATGTTACTTTGTGCCTGGTTTCATGTATCTATTTGCTTTTATGATTTAAAATTGCAACTAAATAAAGAGAATAGAGGGCTAGCCCACATCATATTTTCTTCTAATATATATTTAACATAACTTTATTAGATGGCCAAACTTCTTAGTCTTTTCCTAAAGTAGTTTAACCTTGTTATAGATGTCTTTGGCGTGATTTATGCCTAAAAAGTGAAATTTGATAGCTATCCTATTAAAACTTTTATACCCTATGTCTATCTTATTCAAGGCAGTTAGGCATTTTGCGCCATAACTTTTCTCCCACACATTAAAAAACATTGTAAATTTGAGGAATGGAATCTTCAAGTAGATTGAAAGGGGTTGATTTTAAAATAGAATTTGAAGTCTACTGATTGCCAAAGAGATCGTTTCTTACAAATCATCTGTAAAAAATGAGAGTTTGATTGCGCATTTGGCGCTTATTTCCTGCGCGAGTGGTTTCTCTATTTTGCGGCCGTCTTTTTGGGTAAATATGCTATGCTTAAGTATTTCAGTTTCTCAATGTAACATCTTTTACCAGATCCATTTTTTATTTGAAATTTAGCGTTGTTCATGACTATGATACCCGAACTACATGGAACATAACAACTCCAACGTTAAAGTATTATTAAAATTGCATAAATAGCATTTTATGTCGAATCTACAGTTCCTTCGTTTCTTAATTATCATCAGCAGTGATTCACAGCAAGCCCATTTTGCGCTTCTATTTTGCATACAGTTTGAACCATATGTCATGTTTTAAAAGATAACGATGATTTCAAGCAAGGTTGTTGACTGAACGCCAAAAGACGATTTTGGTAATTTGCAGTGTACAATGGTGGTATTTATCATATTAAGAACACGAAGGGTGTAGTGTTTTCTAAAAGTGTCTTCTCGAAATCGACATTAACTTGTCATTGGTCCAAAAAGTGCATTAGATTTAACATCTTACATGTTACGTAGCTGTAGTCGTTATAAAATTCGGATTTCAGTTTGTATTAGGTATGATGTATGAACGATATGTATGCGTGTTTTATGTATCGTCAATACATGGAATGAGATTTTTCGTTGAATACCTGTGCGTGTGAACTTTTGTGAAAATGTATGTCAAGAGAGATGCTCTATATATATTTTGAATGTTTTATTTTTCCAAATGATTTAAAGTTCAAGGTAAATGCCTTTCTTGAATCGGACATCCTTTCAGTTTAATTAAAAATTTCTTCTATTTAAAAGATATGATTGTACCCATGTTTTGAATCGCTGTCTGAATGGGGCTTACCTTTGGAGGGCGTACTGCCCGAAAGGTAACCGCCGGATGTTGTCACCTAGGAAGGTTAAGACCCGGGGGATGACCGCTCGGGGTCTTTTCTGGGGTGTAGTGACCTGTAGTGATCTGCGCCCCTGTCATTTAGATGTAAATGTATAATCCTTATATATATCTCATCTATACTTGCAGTTGTGCTGAGGGCGAACGAACCGGAAATGACCATCTGGCACCTGGGAATCCAGGCCCTCGATTTAGCAGGAAATCCCGTGGGGTCATGGAATCTGCCTGAAGGTGAATACTCGTTCATATTCTTGAACACATAGAAATATTCAAAAGTTCCTTGTTGATAAAGGCAAATTATTGTTCCAACCTAGGTTGATTGCGTCTGGTCTTCTTATTTAACTAAAAAAAAAGAAATCTAATAAATTCGAATACGACATTTTTCACCACCCAGTCTAGCAATCTCGGTTGGCAGAGTCGCTTTACCTTAGACGAAAGAAATCAGGTTCGATCCTCTATACTGGCCTTTGTTAAAAGTTGTTTGGAGAATTACATATATTCAAACAAAACATAATGAATTGAAGAAAAAATACATACTTCCTCCTTATATTAAATTGTTGCATTTTTTTTGTCAGACTGGACCCGCAAGCCGTGCCGCGGAGGCGAAATGATCTACAGTCCGATGCCCATCAACCAACATGAGCTGCATCTTATGTGGACGGCACCCGCCTTTGATGAGACGAATCTACTTAGATGGGTCGAGTTCAAGTGAGTTCATATACATTCTTACCCGCTTAAGTCGTATCGCTAATCTCGTCAACCGCATATTCTCGTCCCTTATTCGAATCCCCACCCCCATTTACATTTGCCATTTTGAAATCAGATATTTCGTGACCCGGCTATCTCGTCATTTTGACCTCGGTCAGAGCACTGACGAGATAAGCTGGAAAGACTATTTAACTTTTAAGAATAATGCATAAGTATTTCTAGAATATGCCCCCATGTATCGAACGTTTTATGTCTTTGGGTTTGTTACTGTTTTTGTTTAATGTAAGGAACACAAATTTAAAGTTTCATCCCCTCACATATGTCGAGTTCGAGTGAGATGCAAGTACAGTGTAGTATTAGGAAAACAGGCATTTTGTATTTTCAAGTACATGTATAAGTAAGTAATGTGAAGCGAGGAAAAAGAATGAAGACAAGCAATCATACATGTAGAGTCTTTGGCAAGATGTTAGTTTTTGACAATCATTTTTTGCCGCGACTCGCCCTAAATGTATTTTTCGTTCCGATATGATATTTATATGAAGGTGAATTGAATGATACCTGTCACCACACTAATGCTCGCTCTTTGACATTAATATTTCTTGCAAAATGTTACTCCCGTTTAGTATTTATACCGCAGCTAAGCTTTATTTATGTTTTGTTCCCTGCAGGCAAACGCGAATCTTGTGATTCTGTTTGCTGGTCAACATTATTGTCATAAGAAATATGCGAAAATAACTGTTTTTTTTTTCAGTTTTACCGTCATGATGAACGAAGGGGAATACCGCATGATGAAAACGCAGCTGATAGAATATCAAGAGGTATGGGTGATCAAATTTAATGAATATGATTATTTTAGAAACAATTTTATTTAAATTGGATAGTAATTAATCTTGTATGTGACTTTTGCACTTGCTATATGACATTCCGAGAGCCGATCAAGACTGCTCGAATGGTGTACACTTATATTGGTCGGTTGGACGTTGCAATGGTTTACTCAGGGGTTTTCCTAGAAATTATTGAAGGGCGCCGTATGGCGCTCTTGTCCAAATTTATGGGCGCCATTTCACAATATATGGGCGCCAATGTTTTGAAGGCAAATTGTACTCACCTTTACTTAAGTCACTGGTATACACATGAATATATAATACAAAAACGAATGTAGTGAAATATATATTGTTTATCGGTAAAAAAAACTTGATGTCAGACACTGTCTTCATTCAACATGGCGGAGGAACCGGCATAATTGGTTATATTAAGAAAAAAGAAAATTTATCCCAGTATTCTATATTTACGCTATATTGCATCATAGTTATTATAAAGGTAACCTTAATGATCCAGAGGGCTATAAAATTACCATGATTTAATAGGAAGTCAGGTATTGGAGGGAGCTTTGAATCACGCATTCTACTTGAACTTCCGGAACTCAAGAGTAGCATCGACACAACTATGATGGTCGCGCTTGTGACCTTGGACTTGCTTAGACACAGCTCTAAACATCGTTATTTTAGTAAAAATAAAATCAGTCTCGAAAACAGAACCTCTTCTCTGCGCACGACTTTTCGCTTTTCGATATGGTTTTAATGAATATTTTGTCAATTATGGGTAATATTCTAAAGATTAAAACTGCTTTGGTCCAATTTTTATGGTGCCATCGGGCGCCCTGACCTTTGATTAAGGGCGCCATTTTTTCAATTTTGGGCGCCCATGGCGCCTGGCGCCCTCCTAGAAAAACCCCTGTTTACTTCCTATTTATGTAAATCTAAATTTGCTACGCCTTCAAACTATGACTTTCCAGAAAACAAAGAACGTCATTTCAACATTTTAAAAGCGTAATTCGCACCAAGTACATGTTATTATTTCAGTATGAATTTACATTATACGTTCCCAGTCAACTCAACCAAGAACATCATTTCTACGTTTTGAAAGCGTCATTCGCACAAATTACATGTTTTTGCTCCGTTTAAGAACGTGCACTATACGTTAACTGTTTTGATTGGTAGTTAACCCATTTTGCAGGACTCGTACAACCCTATGTCATTCATAAACGTTAAACGTTAATTTAAAAACGTTATTCGCACCAAGTACATGTTTTTTTGTTCAATATAAATTTACATTTTACGTAACTACATACAGGTATATTTGATTGGTTGTTACCTCTTTTGCAGGACTCGTACAACCCACACGAGGACCCGAATGAATTTGAGGAACCCCCAGCGGTCGGTGACGATGAGGAGGAGGGAGAAATTGTAGTGCAGTGAGTGTGAAAAAAAAACAGAATTTATTTGGTTAAATCCATAGAAAATAATCCAGAAAAATGTGGACAGGGGGCGCCAATGAAGAATATATAAGGCCCAAAGAGAGAGAGGCGAAGAGGAGGGAGAAACTATTGTGCAGTGAGTGTGAACAAAAGCGGAATTCATTTGGTTGAATTCGGCAGCTTTTATAGTCGGCGACTATAAAGGGAGCCAAAATGCACTCTTTTCATAACGAATAAGACCTATCAACCATGTATACCACAACCTGTTTAATACAGGTTTTGTAAAAAAAAAAGAACCGAACAGATAAAAACTGAACTAAACCGAACTGTTTCGAGAACTGAACCGGACCCAACCGAGGTCATGTTCGAGCCATCCCACCTCTATTAGTCGCAAGGTTAATTTCATACTTAGGCGTTGGTCTCGAAAATGTTGGATCGCTTCCCTCTACATGTACGCCCGAGTACCCATGATACTATCGAATTTAGTTGTTTAAACCTTAAAAAAAAAATTCAAATTTGAACAATAGATATCATATATTTATTGTTTTGATTCTAACTTTCGAGGAAACTACTTTGTCTGCAAACTATTTCTAATTTACTTTCATAAAAAAAAGAAAAAAAAGCGAAAGAAAAAAAAAGAGGTTAATTAGACGTCACTTTGCAAAACCTGACGCCAATCTTCAAAATAAAAGTTTTGTATGTCCATTTGCTGATTGACCATGATTTGTTTGCCAACTTTATCTGCTGTTAACAAAAGAAAGGGAAACAAAGTTATAATCGTTCCGTATGTCGCTAAATGAACATAATATTTATTTGTTTTTCAATCTATTTCTTTTTTGCTAATTGAGCTAGATTTGTTTGGCAGGGAGGATCCGGATGGTGAGACGGGCAACCCGGGAGAGAATCCGAACGGAGGAGAGGAACTCTATGCAGAAATGGCACACCATGCTGAGGAACTCGATCATGCCGGTAGGGAGAAGCCCGTCAAACTATAAGTCTATCTAATTATCTCTATGTCTATCTATCTATATATCTATCCATATATATGTGTATCTTTTCTCTTATACATGTGCATGTACATCATTTTCTGTATGAATAAACACATGCCTCTCTCTATCTATATACAACGGTAAATATTCATCCACCTTCTATCTATCTATCTATCTATCTATCTATCTATCTATCTATCTATTTATCTATCTATCTATCTACCAATCAATCAATCTATCTGTCTCTCCGATCTGTATCTATTTATCTATTTATTAACCCAGCTTTCGTGAAACGAAAACTGGGTTTGTGCAATCGGTCAGCGTCGTCCGCCGTTAGTTAGTTAGTTGTTTAGTTAGTTAGTTAGTTAGTTAGTTGTTTTGTAAACTTTTCTCTAACAACCTATCTCCTCTCACAGTTTTGGTTGTAGAGCTTTCAAGCCTTAACCAAAGCTTCTTTATGGTATCCTCATACTTGCTACTGCTTTATAGGAGGATTGACCCACGTGGTTCACCATGGTGGACTTGGCCGTTTTCGCCAATTAGGTCTTCTATATAGAGAAAAACTATTTGCTTTGGAACCTACATGTATCTCCTCCACAGTTTTGATCATAGAGCATTCAAACTTTACCCAGCGCTTCTTTATGGTACCCTCATACTGGCTACTGCTTTATAGAATGATTGACCCACGTGGGTCACCATGGTGGACTTTGCCGCTTTCGCCAATTAGGTCTTTTATATAGAGAAAAACTATTTGGTTTGGAACCTATCTCCTCCCACAGTTTTGATCATAGAGCATCCAAACTTTACCCAGCGCTTCTTTATGGTATCCTTATACCGGCTACTGCTTTATTGGACGATTGTCCCACGTGGATCGTCATGGTGGACTTGGCCGTTTTCGCCAATTCGGTCTTCTATATAATAAACACATCTGAAGCCAATTCCGCATGACCATACTCCGTCTGCCATCGGTAAGACAGGTCTCGTGGCGTTTATTATATACACGACCAAAACTGCCGATAGCAGAAAGGTTGGTCATGCGGGGGCTTGTGTCTTTGGCGATTGGTTCATCTTCTATCTAATTGTGAACGTATTTTTCTCATTGAGTCATGTCTTCAAGTTATTGATTTGTATGTATGTTTAAACAAATGAATAGCATAAGACTTTTGTTTTACCGGCGTATGGATTTACACGTATCCGTCAATTTTCATCAAACAATTAACAAAAACGCGTTTGCTAGTACTTAAAAAGAGTTGAAGCCATATCTTTAAACTAAAACTGGGTCATTGTCCTTGATAATCTTGTCTATTTATCTATCTATCTATCTATCTATCTATCTATCTATCTATCTATCTATCTATCTATCTATCTATCTATCTATCTATCTATCTATCTATCCATCTATCTATCTATCTATCCATCTATCCAGCTAACTGTGTATATTCTCTCTTCCTGAAGAGCTTAATAATGCCGGTAGGATAAATTTCCGAATCTGCCCAACTCTGGTATTATCTCTCCCATTATCTTCCATTTTCTCTCTCTCTCTCTCTCTCCATCTCTCTCTCTCTGTCTCTCTCTTTCTCTCTTTCTCTCTCTCCGTCCCCCTTTCTTTCTCACACGATCTCTGTCTCTCCCCATCTTTTTGTTTCAACCTCCCCTCTTCCCTAACATACTAAGTTATCAGTATCCTGCTCGTACCATTTTCATAAAATACCAACGAAACCAAACAAAACAAAAATCACAAAAAACCTTAGCAGCAAAACACACACTCACGCACATAAAAACAAGCACACTATTGTTACTATTTTACAGGCGGAGAGGCACCAACCGAAGAGCCCCAGGTCGACTTACATGACGGAAGGGCCGAGTCGGAACACTACCAAGAGATGCTCGCTCAACAGCAAGCTGCGGTAAATATTGATTTGAGTTGATTTCGAACGGAAAAATGTAAAATAATTACTATTAATATTATTTCGAAAGCGCATTGTGACGTAAAGAGTATGTTGCAATTTTAGAAGGCGCGCGGATCAAGAAAATCTGCAATTCTTGCTTTTAAGTTCATTTA
>LQRL01142263.1:9592-20064 GCA_001703475.1 Hydroides elegans
ATCGTTTATATATAGTATTTTGAAATTGTAAATATTTAGGCGCGAAAATTTAACGGCGAAAAGTTCATTCTGTACAGAGCTTAAATATCTATTCAATATTGAACCACGCATATTCCATTTAATGTTTTTGTGAATAGAAATTGACTAGATAATGCATCCTGGGAAATAAATCTTACTATATATGTCAATGAGTTTGGTATAAAGTAGATGAGCTCCAGATAACTTAATTCGTAGTCTATCCAGCAACTGTAATCATGAAACAAAATAGTTTGCGATATTTTGTAAATTCAAATTTTCAATATTTTTCCGAAGAACGATTCCCATGACTTCTCAGAGGAAACATACCTCAATTATATTTGGTTTGCTTCAAATATTAAAACTATTTATTGTGATTACATTGAATGAATTTGATATTGAGATAAACATATGTCAAGTTATTTTATATTTGAATAAAATTACCCAGTATTATCGGTACAAATTCTGGCAGTGATGTAAATTACAACCAAAATGCCTGGCAAAACTGTAACAAAAATCAATATCAAATAAATGTTCAAAGCATCATAACTTTGGCAAATGGGAATATCCATGAATGTGCTACCAGGTTACTTTAAAACGCTTCAAATAGGTGCGTGACTAGACTCATACGCAGCACAAATTATAAATAAGCCGCTTTTAGGAGGC
Organism: Hydroides elegans; assembly: GCA_001703475.1. Classification (NCBI taxonomy): domain Eukaryota; kingdom Metazoa; phylum Annelida; class Polychaeta; order Sabellida; family Serpulidae; genus Hydroides; species Hydroides elegans. The sequence continues at coordinate 10,274 of LQRL01142263.1, forward strand.
ATATTTAAACGGTTTTGCGAGAAAAAATCTAATTATTTATTCAGAGGCATAAACGTATGCTATAAACAGGATTAAAATTGTCACACCCCAAGCAATGAGGTAGTACTTGAGCAGCTTGTCCTCCACTGGGTGCATGATATTCGTGAATCGGCGATGTAAGTGTAGACCCTCACAGAAGAGACACATGTAGGAGGCGCACAGGAAGTATTTGGCCAGACCGTGGATCACTCGACACCATATCTGGGTTTAAGGAAAAAGAAGCTTTGTAGCCAAAAGAGTTTCATTTAATTTGTTTAGTGGTTGAAGCGCTAGATAAACATTTACAGGCATGTAGCTAGGTTTAAATGAACCGGTGGGCGCCAAAGGGTGGCCCCACGTTTGCTCTTATATCAATCCATCCATATCTGACCACTATATTATATTGAAATCAAATGCCAGGAAGACAACACCAACTTATAATGGGAATAAGATATCATTGTTTCTCTTGAATGTACTGGATCACACCATCTCTCACCTGATTTTCGATAGCATCAGATCCCTGCAGCTTCTTGTAATGCACAACATCCATAACAAGCCACAATGCACTCATGAATAACAATGCAATGTAGAGATTGATGTGCATTTTGGTATCTGCATTTTGCTTTAGCATTGCCCTGGCACCCGGTAGTATGGCTGTGAGGACAATGGCGCCCATAAGGAAGAGGAGGCTAAGTGATTTGCAGGCCATACCAACGTAGAGGCTTATGCGGATGATCTCCTCGTTTCTCTACAAATATATTTATTTTATATATTTTCTTATATAATACACAATATTGAATGTACCCGTCAACGTTTTTGCTTTTTATCTGAAAAAAAAACAGTATGATATATCCCGATGGTACTTACTATCAAGCATCGAAGAAACGTGGGGATCCATGGGGGTCCAAGGTTACTACTATTCAAGTTTTAAATAGTATTGAGAGCCTTCATTAATTTTACTCATAATATGCCCTATGACATTATCATATCTATTTATTAAAAGTCTATTTGAAATTTGTTAATACTTACAGATGTATCAATACATTGGCTGTAGTCACTCTGTTCTGAACCGAAAACTGGATGGACGAACCAAGTGCCATTCACTTCACATTGACGCGTCGCTTTTGCTACAACATCATCATTTATCATTATATATGTTCAAAATTATACATGTATGTAGATTGTCTGAAATGGCGTTACATTATATATGTTTCTTTTAATAATTAATGTCACTTGTCCAAAATCTTAATCTCAAAACTTTGTAGCTACGATACATGTATATATTTGATACTGGTGAAAGAGCTTCATCATCTACGTTTTACTCAGGTAAACTGCCTCCTGCCAAAGTTCCTAATCTCAAGCACTTGGCTACAATATCATTGTTTTACTGACGAATATGATTTTAATCATTTACGTTTTACCCAGGCTAACTCCGGGTGCTGGATGTAGTCAGGGCAACGCTGTGACGCCAGCACTTCCGGTTTCGTGGCTTCCCAGCATGCAACACCATCCCACGTAGCTGGGCAGTAGCCTTCCACTGTATAAAAGATTTCCAGAAAATAATGATATTTTTAGGGCCTCGCCAAAAGGGAAGATTTAACCGGCTTAAAAAAAATCATAATGGGCGTGAATGCTTATATCTATTATAAATATGTTCAAAGTAAGTATATAAAACGAGGGTATATAGAAAAATATATAGGGACCGCTTAAGGAACCACCAACCATAATGTAAATATTTTACTTTTTAGCATGGATTTATCAACCAATACGTCGCCTAATTAAGTAGTAACTAACCATAATCGGAGTGACTGCTACGTCGACAGCATTCCTTGGCGGCAGAGCAACACTCTTGCCATTTCGAGCATTCCTCCTCAGAGAGATATTTCTCGCAAACCTGCAACAACATGTGACTTGATACAAGTTTTGTAAATACTTTTCTGAAAGATACGTTTTCCTTTATTTTGCATGTAACTAATTAAAATACATAGCAAGTGAAAAATAAGCATCTGATTCTACCAATTGTGCTCAAATTCAAAACGATTAAATTATAATAACTATCTTCTGCGAAAAAAAATCAGAAACTTTCCAAGCGTTTTCTTCACAAAACTACGATAGTTGTATTAAATTCACTAGGCTCCTTATTTGTCGAAACCACATCTATTATTGCCTTCAATAACGAACCCTAAACGACAAATAAAACATACCTGAGAATCCTGTCTTTCAGCATCCGGATTAAACCATATGCTTGTATTCTCTTTCAGAAATAGAATAAACGGATATCTGCGGTCTATGACAAGTGCCTTTTCGCCGAAGAAAACCTGTGAAAAAAAGGATTGCTATATTCAATACATGTTTTTTTAATTCTAGAGATATACTCTACTGTTTGTGATGTTTTATGGGATATTCGTGATCTGGCTCAAGGAGTTACAACTTGGTTAATTTCCCTGAATTACTGACTTTTCTACGAGCCCTGCTCACACGACGCCAGGGCTCCCGGTTTTGTGGCTCCCAAGCATGCATCGGCCTAAAAATATGATTTTGGAATTTAAAAATGGCTTGATTTTAATGACACGCTATTTTATTACATCGGCGACTTAAAATAGGGCCTAGATATCCACACAGCTCTTTCTACGAAGAGCACCTCACGAGCTGTTCCCCCACCAAAAGGCGTTCCCCACCGACTGACCGAATTCAAGCTGGCTTAGAAATGTTGAGAAGATCTGTTCTAGCTTGGAGATTTCAGCAGTTTGAGGAATACCTTTTTAAATAATTTCTTAATTTTCGTAATAATTAATGAGAATAATTATTTGAAAATAGATTTAATTGCTTATAAATGTCTTAAACACTGTTATTTTCAACATAAAATAGGTAATCTAATTATATTCAACATATCAATTTTCGCAAAAGGTGTTCCTTTTCTATTCCAAGCTGGCTTGGAAAAAGGACATTTTCGCACAATTTTAATGTTCAAAACAATTATTTTTTTATTCAAAATCAATATGTAGGCAAAATCCAGAACTTCGAGCTCCATGAAGCCTCCTGTGTGACTAAGACTTAAGAAGAAAACATATCAATTTACCTGATGGAAGCACTTTGCGCATGTGTACTGCGCATAGAGCGGGAAACTGAGGTTGCTGATCCAACTGTCGCGACACACCAAATCAACGTCGGCGTCGGAGGAAGACTTAGACACAAAAAGTTAAATTTTAAACTTCAATACTTTAATTAATGCTTTATATATATTTACAACAAAAATACAAGAATTGATTGCCCAGAGACAAGATTTGCACGGGGCTCGTTTGATACCTTGTTCTATAACATCGCCGAAGCATATTATACATGACAATATCAAAATTGATATTGTCCGGCTGTGGCGATCTTGATTACTTTCAAATTTTAGATATTTATCTTATTTCTTATGTTACCTTTTGGTTATATATCTTTTCTGTTTTTTATATAGTATTTTTTTTAATGAATGTCATTATAAATCAAGTGTCTAAAATAAACATAACATTGACATTTATCCTGGTTTTGCTTAAAAGCGATGAAAATTAACGCACCCAATGCAAACAATGATAGAAACGTTTATTGAATATCAACATTAATTATGTTAAATTATTTATAATTTACTCACCTTACCTGTTGAACAGATTTCAACTAGAAATATTCCGAAAACACACAATGCTGCTGCGTAATTTTTCATTATTATATCGTAATCTTTTTACTTAGGGAAGATAGTATCCAATATTATCTAACATATATATTGCATTTCGAATTCCTTAATCAAATAATTGAAATATCCCGAGTAACTGTGAAAATTGCACTAACAATGTTAGGAATATTTATTCATAATGATTTCATTAGAACGCACCGTAACAATGTCGTGACGGGGGAATTTTAATTACAATAAAACCGGTACATAATAATTGAACATGATTAGTAAATACGATTGTCAAGTTATGATGGCTCTTTCATAAAACTGTCTGGAGGAAATTGTTTATTACCGTTTTTCGAGCTGACCCTGTCGATATCTTTCATTCTGGTGATATCAGTTAATGCACCAAATAAAATGATAACGAAGGTTCTTGAATTAACTGTAATGATAACGGAGGTTATTGAATTAACTGCAATAAATCGATCATATTTACTTAACTAAATGGTGAACATATATGACAGCTTAAGAATACCATCCATAAGGGCATGGCCACATTGGAAGTTTTTTCCATTCTTTTTTCCCTAAACAACCCTTGTATTCTTTATGGGAAACCCGAAACGACACTTGCTTTTTAAAACGCATTTAGGTAGCAACTCGAGTTTTCCAATAGAAAAAACATATTAAGACATATGATTTGTTACGAAAAAAAGCTACAAAAATTGGCCAGCATGTGATATTTTTAATAATGAACTTTAAAAAAAATCGCAAAATTAAAAAAAATATATATATTTTTTTTTTCATTAATAAATTAATTGATTTGATAACGAAAATGACTGTTTTCAAAAATTCGTTCCGACAATTGGAATTTGTCTATTAAGTACAATATAATTTAATTCAAAATACAATTATCCATCAATTAAACCGGAATTAGCGGAATTCCCATGACATTCATTCCTAAATGGGCAAAAATGTTACAGTCTATGTATCTACCATCGGGGTGTGTTATTGTCGATTTTGAGTGCGAAAGGAGTGTGTGAGTATAATAACATCTTGTAAAAGCTACTTGAGCCGAAGTGCATTGTGAAAAGCCAGGCGGTGATATCTCGATCCTAGGCATTTAACAAGAAACAAAAAATCTCGAATGAAAAATTAATAAAAACGTAATGTAAATGACATAAATCATCAGAAGAATGGTTGATAAGACGGGTACAGGGATTGTCACCCAAGATGTTTTTGTCATAAGATATTGGAAAACTTCAAATGAAGTGGTTGTATTTAATTATAACATAAAAACATAGTATGAACTTAATTAGTTATTATTAAACTTAACAATAACTAATTAAGATAATTGAACGTAATTAAAAATATTACGACAAAATGTCATGGAAGATTTTTTAAAGGAGTGGCTTCCATTTTTTGTGGCATGTGACACTAAAATAAGCCACTAAAAAGTTATCAACATGCAATAAATGGAATTGATACTTTTCGATTAGACAGTTCGTAGACCGCTCCTTAAACAGATAACAAAATAAACCGCCTTTCATATAGCTTAATAATTGTATATTAACTATAAAATCAGCAAATTGTATAATGAATATAATACATCTGACTATGTTATTTTAAAATGTATATAATTTTACAAATTGATAAAACAAAAACAAATGTACATGGACATATATGTCATCTTAGATGATGAGAAAATTGAATATGCTTATACTTTTTATGTCACTGACTTATTACTATACACTTATCATATTGAAATGCTATCACACATCAATAATTTTATAAATAGAATATATCTTGCTAATTATAGCACAGCAATTTCGCATGTCCTACATAAGATAGCCATATGATATATCACTCAGATATGACAACTTCACTTACTTAGGCCTACCTAGAAACACGTACTAAAATAACCCACAAGGATTATATTAATATTAAGCAGTCGCTATTTTTTATTCACACCGATCTGACATGTGAATGATATTTGAAGCGCACCCAATGGTATTTTATCGAAAGTAAGAGCTTTCTCGTTTATTCTTCGATAGTAACTGTTCCTGATAAACACATGGATGAAAAAAATAGTTTGTCAATGAGAACAATGCAGCAGTCAGCTAAACGGCTTTTCATGTTGTGTGTGTGTGGACTAAAGGTCCATGCTTGCATAAATGAATGTGCATATGCGTTGATTGCATGGTGTTAACACCTTAACTAATAATCCAAAAATATTTATTCAAAAGACGTATTTGCAAAATGTTCTAAAATAAAACCAAATCTAGCTCATCCATTGATCATTCAACCTTAAACACATAGAATGCCCCTATAAAACGCAGCAAAAAATGTTGTTAGAGACCGCTTAGTCCTGTGTTGCTTTATACAAATATTATAAATCTGTGCCTATCAAACATCCCTCGAGATGAGTATAAAGGCCAGCAACAAAAGATTGTCTTTTACATACGCACAATGTTTATTTATCTGAATAATTATTTGTATCTAGGATAGAATCTTACAACATTGATTAAACAAAGGTAGTTTCTATCTAGTAGTTTTTATCTTATGTCCAATTCTTTTGTAAGACAGTCAATGCGCTTGGTGGTGCAAACGGAATTTATATTGGGTAAATAGAATGGGCTCAATGGAGTAACATTATAATTTAAAAATAGTTTTACATCTGGTATAAAACAGTTTCGTTATGGGATATATTATTTTTATGAATCTTTGCATATAACACAAAAAGGGAAATATCTATGCAAACGTAACATTTAATAATGTTTCATACTAAGTGATCGAAAATTACAAAAGCAAAAAAATATGAACCCAGGTCAAAAAGTCCCCGGACATAAAGTCCCTGAATTGGTCAACATATGACATAAAGTCCCCGGGCAAAAATATGATATAGAAACTTTTATTTTCATTTTTATTTAAAGCATATTTAAAGATATATAGTCTTAAATGATAATTGGTCGTGATATCAAAATATATTGAGAAATTAACATTTTATTTGACATTTTGTCTGGGGACTTTATGTCCTATGTTGCCAAAATCGTGACTATATGTCCGGGGACTTTATGTCCGGGGACTTTTTGACCGGATACCAAAATATATATATATATATTATTGGCTAAATGGATACATACATCGATTCAGCGTTTCAAAACTCTTATGTTTATTGTGTGATTCAATAAATATATTAAACATAAACAATATCACCTTTTTTTAATGGATAATTGGCGATAAATTAATTTATGAGTTATACCAATCAATTCGTAATTATTCAAAGAATTATATATAAAATGGATAATACTAATAATGGATGTGAAATTTAAAAATGTAAAGTATTATTTCTATTCACATTCAGTAATTCGACAGATACAAAATCTTGGTCACAGGGATATAAGTGTTATTGTAGACCTTTATTGTATAACATAATAAGTTGCAGTGAGCATTAAAACTGTCTGTCACGTGAATATAGTTGACGTTACTACGGTAACAAACAGGATATATATTTTTAATAACGTCATAAAAATATGTCTCAATGTCTTCATAATGACGTCGGAATTACGTTAATAGTTTAACGTTACGTCGACGTCGCAATATGTCTTCGTTGTGACGTCCCTTATGGTCAGGACATAAGTCTACGCTAAAAAAACGCTACATAGGCCATAGTCACATTTTCAAAATAATTAGAAAATCAAGTTGACATAATTCTTTATATATCTTTTTAAAGTTTTACTCCTCCGATAAAATAACCTGCTTCTCAATGTTATTGCATTAATATTTACAATTAAAACTAGAGGTGCCTTATATTTTATTGAAATTTAACTATTCATATATAACCGTATTACCATAAACCAAAACATTTTTTTTTAATTATCAACAATCAATGTGAATGGTCGAAACTCTTTCAAAGCATATGCAGGTATACTTGATATAAAGTAACTTATTTAAGCTGTTATGTTAACGAAATAAATATTTGACCATATATTGATTGATTCTATTGTTTTATTACAAAAATATATTAATTTCCTTTTTTTAGAAAATGATTTATTATCGAAAATTCTTATTCAAATAATCTTGAAATCTTAATTGAAATTATGCAACACATTGAAAATTGTTGCAATTACCATATACACAGAGCAGAGCTTAAAGCAAGCATGGACCTTAAGACTTTTAGGGCAACACGCAGCTTAGCAAATCTGCCGATTTCCCATTATGATTTGAGTCCTCCTGAAATACATTTTGACTTAAACTTCTTGTGAAACCATCATACATTGATTAAAATGTGCCCTGTAGAAGTCTATATTAAGATCATTCGTTTAAAACAAACTGTACTCTCTCAACACCTAGACAAAACATATACTCACCTAAACAAAATAATTATATACGAATATTTTTTACGACAACTGAAAATAAACAATTAAAATACTAATTGATTTTTCCCCGGGTGTGAAACCATGTTTGCCAAATATACCTGGTATGTTTGAGCACTTTTTTCCACGTGCCTACGTTCCCAAACAAAATTTGAGAATTTGGTCAATTCACCTTTTCACTCGTGAATCAATAATAAACATGCCACGTTTAACTAAAGAAGACAAAGAGTGAGCTATCGGGATGTTGTATTCTGGCGTGTCCGATAAATGAATTCGCCAGACGATTAGGGTGTACTCGTGCGGTGATATACGAAACACGATTTCTACAAACTGGGACAACATCAGACGACCGCGCGTCAAGATCGAGAAATTCACGTGCCGCATCTCGGAGAGCGATTTCGCCCCGCGACATTGACTGCCTATGAGACATCAGGGAGACACAATTTGGGAATTTCGAGTGAAAAGTCATTAACCGCCTCCGCGAACATGCAATTCGGCCTCGTCGTCCGGCCAACGCATTAGTCTATAACAGCATTCGACGTCGACACCGCGTGAATTGAGGCCACGTGCATAGTCGTGGTGATTGTAGGCGACGCAACTGGTCATGCGAGTCTCGCTTTCAGCTTTTCGCGCAGAAGGGCTTCAACGCGTTTCAAGGCGCACTGACGAACGATTTATGTGATCATGTTATCGGCAGGCGGATCTGTATGGTAGCGTTTCCGTCATGATCTGGGTGGCGATTTGATATGGCTGGCGATCACAACTAGTGATTATCGATGGGAATCTGATGGCTAATCGCTTCCCCGAAAACATTCTCATTACCCAAGTGACCCCGTATATGCAGCGTCATCCTGAGGTTATCGTAATCTTCACATTTGATGGATAACACTATTGACACACTACCCTGGCCGGCGTATTCACCGGTTATTAACCCGATCGAACACATCTTAAAGACCAATATAGACCGCCGCGTACGATCCCGACAGCCTCCACCGCGAAACCATGCGGAACTGCGACAGGCTCTTATCGAAGAGTGGCACGGCTACCCTCAGGCACTCATTAACCGGTATTGTTATGTCGACGTCACGGTATATTCAGGAAATGTTGATTGCAGGTGATTGTCATACGCGATATTAAAGGGCACACCACGGCATATTTTTCAAAATGTTGTAAAATCAACTTAAAACAACATTACATTTACGGAAACCATCAAAATAATGGTTTTTGAACATTTAAATTTTGCAAAAAGGTGTTCCTTTTTTCCAAGCCAGCTGAGCCTTTTCTCCTTTTCTAGCCAGCTTGGAACAGAAAAGGAACACCTTTTGCAAAAATCGAAATGTTGTATATAACCAAATTACGTATCATATCTTGCAAATAACTGTTTATTAGACAATTGGGATCAAGTTTTATCAATTTCATACTAATAATTCTCACTGATTATTGTAAAAATTAAGAAATTATCAAAAAGGTGTTCCTCAAAGTGCTCAAATCTCCAAGCTAGAATGGATTTTCTCAAAATTTCCAAGCCAGCTGGAAATTGGTGGGGAACAGCTTTTTTGGGGAACGGCTCGTGGGGTGCTCTTCGATATTGGCTGTGTGAAAAGTTTTGTCTATTTTTAGCACGGTTTCTTTTTACTTCAATAAGTTAAAGGTACTGTCACGTTCTTGTTGTTTTTAAATTATTTGAATAGAAAATTAATTTAATAATAATATATAAATAAATATATATATATTCGAAATTTGATACA
>LQRL01142271.1:487-15564 GCA_001703475.1 Hydroides elegans
AATCCAAATATTGTGATGAGTCAATAATCTTGAAATGACATGATGTGTATTGCAATAATAGAAATAGTTCTGATACATGTTTGCGTAAGGAAAACATGACATCGTACAACATAATTGATATTCGTTGATGAAATAGGCATGTTTCACCGATGATATACTTGCTGTGAATCCGGGTAAAAAAGTCTCCGGCCAAAAAGTTCCCGGCCATAAAGTCTCCAAAAGTGACATGATGTGCCATAAAGTTTCCGGCGTAAAAGTATCCAAACTTATCAATGAGCTTATTGCTTTTTACAAATAAAGGCATCCTAAGATATCTATTTGCTTATTAATAAATATATCTCATTTTTTTAATAAGTGCAACTTAGGCATAACAGATTTTTCGCCGGAAACTTTATGGCACATCATGTCACTTTTGGGGACTTTATGGCCGGAAACTTTTTGGCCGGAGACTTTTTGGGCGGATACCACTTGCAGTATGTTTATCTGAACGTTAAAGTTTTAAACAAACAGATAATTTGAAGAAATGAAAAAAAAATGATTATATAATTTAATTGACTCGGGTGCTGTTTCGATTTAAAAAGAACATGATCACAATTTTTATCGGTAATTTATATCTAAGGTAATATGTTCCCATAAACATATCAACGTTCATGTGTATATGGAAATTATGCGTGTATGCTTTATGGCAAAGATAAATATTCTGATTGACATATATTTAGAGATACTTCTGTTTAATTAGAAATGTACATGTATATTCAAGTTTCATATAGAAAACAGGCCACATCGACCGTTTAGAATTAATGTGTATGTATCAATTATCTGCATTTATTTTATATCATATTCGGTGACTTGTTATTCACGCATAGGCTAATTATCATGCATACTTATTTACCTTTTATGGCTAGGGGCAAAGTCTAAAACTTAACATAGAACAAACTATTCAGTAACCGGGTGTATTGGACGAATAATTCAATTTGAATTTACAAAAATGATGGATTAAAACTTATAATCTATTCTTCAATGATTAATACCGAACATTTTTTTTTCCATTTTAACAAGTTTGTCACATAATTTCTTTCTTAATAAAGTTGCTTATTTTCTTGCAAGACAAAAGTTGTATAAACTGTCTGATATAAGACTCACTTCCCCATGCTAATGAATTATTCATTTTACCGATATATTATATGAATAAACTTCTACTTCTGCCAATCAGCTTACGTGAAGGTAACGAAGTGGACTTAAAATATAACCACGACTTGACAATGAAAATATGCTCGGAGACACATTCAATGCCTCACTTTAGTCAATATCAGTGTAACTTGTTGAATAATTTATACAGCTCTCCTTATAAGATCGATAAGATAAAGACATAGTCCAATGTGTTATGAATCATGGTTATTATTGTAGCCTAAAAACTTTTGAATACACGAAATATTAGTGCGAATGTTACACCCAAAAATATTTATTAAATACATGGATGATTCAGCTTGTTATCATGATGTTTGAAGTTATATAATATATTGTCTTTATAGACAGGTATTTATTGTGTTTTCATTGACTAACATTCCATTGAGGATTAATGATTCTTTTATAATTGCATGCATGATTTTTATTAATTTGAAATATATATATTAATATTAAGTATAAATTCAAACTCTTTATTACATTTAAGCTCGTAGGGATGGGGTGCACGTCTGTCTCTCCGTCTGTTTTATTCATACCTCAAAAAAGGGCTGTTATGTCATCAAAATCAAGTTAAGATATGAACATGTAATTAAGTATTTTCGTTTCGATTTCTAGTGAACTTTTCTTTCCAACCATTTGTCATAGCCAGTTAAATATTGATCATCGTTTCTTATTGATCGACGCTTCGTCCATATTTACTGCTTAGAATATATTCTATATCGATCTGCGTTGATATATAACACTATATATCAACGCAGCATTTAGGCCATTCATTCGGGTTTAATAACACTTAACGCCCATATCCTGTTATAAGAATTCGTATCTCAACTTATGATGACATGTGTCCTGGTAGGCCTAGAATAAAAACAGTTTGTAAGAGAATCTTGATTTGAATATACCGGTAGTTATCTCGTGTGTAAATTGTATGGATGAATTCAAGCCTTGGTTAACACACACGAAACAAGTGTTCAGGAAAATGATGATATGTTTCGTAAGTGTTGTGCGAGTTTTGATTATTGATGACATGTTCGGATACTCACTAAAATATAAATTTTAAAGAAGAATCAATAATGATAAACTCAGGTAGGTAATAAAGACACGATGCTCAGCGATCGCTGCGAAATTGAAATTTAATATACGAAAAAGTTCAATTTTTATCGATGACGATGTCTGACATCACCATGTAATATGCATTTGGGTTATCGTGAGAAGAATAACTATATTCTCGCGTTTCAAATAGTCGTTATTCTTTGATAACCTATGTGTTTACCCACTTCGTTTACTATATCCATAATTCATGAATATTTTATTTATGTTTTTTTTTCATCCTTTAGAAAATCCAAGATGGCGGACGATGACCGAGATAAGATGGAGGCGGCGCTGGCTCTCATGGGCATGGGGTCGAGCCTGATCCACAGCCCGCCAGGCCCCAGTGCAGTACAACCACCACCAAATCCGGCTCCTACACGATCTGGATCCACTCGCGGAGGACGAGGATCGAAGACTAAGAAAGGCGCAAAACAGCAAAAACAGCAGCAAAGTGCAGACCGGACACAAAACGCAATGGATTCATCGGTTTCGAATGGCGGCTTCAAACCCTCAAAACCAGCGGCTCACATACCTGTTCCAAGTATTCCGCATCCCCGCTTGGGCATTGCTGAAGCGAAAATACCTGCAGCTCCAAAGGGATCCTCCCCGATCGAAACATCGGGTCCCTCGGTGCCGCGAAGGGGTGTACTGCCCAAGGTGTCGAAGAATATGCTGTTGAGAAGCAAGTTGGAAAACCGGATTCAAGCGAAAGAAGCAGCTGCCCAAGAGAGGGAGAATATACAGAATATGATGGATGCGGCCAGGGATGTACAGGTAAGAATATTTTAATAACAAAATCACAAGGTTTTGCCGAAGAACGATTTAAAATGGAACGGTAAAGGGTGGATTGTTAAATGGAACGCATTCGGACCGTTGAAACCTCCCGGTTTTAATGAAGTATCACTGCATGCATATTGATTGATCTGCAAGTCTGGGTTTCAGGGGAAGGGTTGTATTGGTTTTAACTCTAATAGTTTAGTTGTGTTGTTTTTTTATATCATAAATGGAAGCTTCTCGTTTTCATATTACAAAACTTTGTAGTTTACTAACTAGGTCTCAAGATTTGATTCATCGTAAATCGAAAAGACTACGCTTTAAAAGGAAATGAAAATAAACCATTATAAGTGCAGCGCAAATCTCCACGTATATAAAATGTACACCTCTTTTGCCATTTCGTGCAAATGAAATGCATTTCCTCAGCACACGAATCGATTTTCGTTTCTCTTCAACGTGACCTTGTTTGCAATCTATTTATAGCATTCCAGCAGTTGCACTTTTGAGCCATTCATTATCAGCCAAGTTTATGAGATTGCAGATTCAAGATGTTACACTTAAGGGCCCTTTATCAAGAAAAGCAAGATTGAATACTGTGTGTTTGCTTTATTTTATATATAAATTTCATTTCAGTATTTTATGATCATAAATTATTTGCAATAATACGCATGCATTTAAATTGATTTTGGGGTAATCAAGCATGTTACTTGGTGGGTGGTGTATAATATGCCCTTAAACGGAACGCCCCAGTTTATAGACGTTATGGAGACAATGCTCAAAATAAACTGCTTCGTCACTGTTAAGATTAATAAATCATATCGATTTGGGTTTGCTAGAACTTGTGTTATGTGACAAATGCACTTACTTTGCGGGAGGAAATGAAACTTCAGTTGCACGTTTCTTTACCTTGAAAGACAACTTTAGCTGCTATTTATAACTGATCGGTTGCGCAATCTTTATTTCAGACGCCCTCAACCTCCGAAACGACGACAAAACCTGTGCCTGCAAAAAGAAGGAAGAAGCAGTCGGCGAAAACCGCCGGGGGATCGCAAAGCAAGCACCCTTCTTCTTCTGCTGCAAGCGGTTCCACGAATCCAAACCATCACGTTAACCTCCCGGAGACGAGTCTAACTATGAATCAACAGCGACAGTCTGCTGTACAAGCTGCGGCGACACCAACATCGAAACCCCCCGTTACCTATACACTGAATGCCATTCATAAGTATATTGACCCCTCCAGCACAACAAATGAGGTAAAGAAACCTGGGGAATTTTCCAGTACCAACGTGGCTAAGTCAGCTGATAATACTGGGGGAAACCTGAGTGCCGTAGTCTCTAATGCGCAACAATCAATATCTCCAGCTCTTAGCTATTTGGGTAACAGCCAACAGCGTATGAGTGTTGGTAACACTAATAACAGTGAGGCTAATGCGATATCGCAACAAGCCCCAAAAATAGAACAACTGGCCTCGTTAGCTGCAATGCAACGAGTTTCAAGTACGCTTATGCTACCGACCATGTATAGTCAGGCGGTGACAAGTTTTATGCAAAGTAACGCCGCGGCGCAAAATATGATTGCTGCAGCGGCAGCGGGGAATATACCTGTTTTAGGACATGTTTCACCTGCAGTTACCTCCCTCCAAGGACAAGGTATTGTCACATCAAGGGACATGTCAGGGGGGTCCACCTCTCAAGGTATTGTCAGGGGTAGTGACGCTGTAATAGGGGGAAAAGGGGATAAACCTATGTTGCGTTTAACGATACCAACCTCGAAGGGGTTAACCGCAACGGCTAAGACTCCGCTTGCACCTGTAGCTTATTCGCCCATTTCTCCTGCGGATAACCTTACACTGGCGGGGGCAGCGACCCCTCGTTATACGACCATATCGCCACCTACTGTCGTTTCGTCCATGGATCAATCAGAGCCGTTGGATTTATCGAAGGATACAGCAGTTAGTAAAATACCGACTCCTAGGACACCGCTAGACATGAAAAGTAGAACTATGGGACCTTTGATTCCACAATCGGGTAAAATGTTAGCGTCGTCGTTACCTATATTTAATGAAGAGAAGTTCCAGTTATTGATGAAAGATGGCAAATTGACATGTGTGGATAGAGAATCAGGAATATCCAAGGTGATTGGAAATCCCTCCTCACTTGGCATTCAGGTGATAACCGACCCGAAATCGGGCCAAACACTGTTCATACCCAACCCGAAAATCCAAGAACTCGAGCGACAGGAATCCAAAAGTCCCGGTGCGTTATCGCGACAGAATTCTGAATTATTAGCTGGTTACCAAACTGGCCACGAAAACGTCCCTAAATCTCCGAGTGAAGATTCCAATGAAAGTAAATCGCCAGAGCCCATGTCGCCGCCTAAGTCTATTCGCTCACAGAGGACACTTCCGCCGAAAAAGCGGAAGTTCGTCGATCAATCAGAGCCGGAAGCCCCGTCGATACCAACGGTGCTCATTTCGCCGAAATCGCTCGGTTCAACCGGTAGCTCAATAAGCGATGAAGGCTATGGGACTCTGAATGAGAACATTGTGATACCCTCGGCTGCAGCAGTTAATATGTCTAATACGAGTACATTATCTGCGAGTACCGCAAGGGGTACAACTGCATCGAGCCTTAACAAGCCCGTTATGATAGCCTATCCATTGTTGACCTCACCTTATACTGCAATTTCATTGGCTCAAGTGCGTCTAATCCAAAGCTCGGCTGCTAATGTCACCTCAGCTAAACCGGGCGCGGGTGCTCAAACAACAAACATTATGTCGGGCGCACGACCTGTTTTCCTCAATACTGAATCCATGAAACCAATACCCTTAGCGAATCCGCTCCCGCAAATCACTCCCTTGAAACCAGTTGCTGTCGCGCATTCGCTTCCGGCCAATCTAGATCGCATCGCTTCGTCCCCGCCGGTCACGCCGAAAACAACATCACAGAACGATTCGACCGTACACGATCTATACGCGCATAAACTCTTCGAAGAGTATAAACGCAGCCTCGAAGAGGTATCCTTCGTGAAACCGGGTAAATCGCCCTTTCAGCATTTCCGACCCTCGAAACTGCGAAGCGCGGCCACGAAGGCGAGTGTGGATTTAACAACGAGTAGTAGCTGGAGTTCAAAGGTCGGTACGAAAATGCATCCATCGTCGAGTGCCGCCGGATTTTCCCCGGTTCTATCCCATGTGAAACCAGAAGCGCCTCGAATGGTTAGTCCTGCCTTGGTGAAGAGCTCAGCGGCTGGCGGGGAGTTCAGCAGTAGCAGGGGATCGCATCAAAGTAAAGAGGCAACTGCGAAGAAAGATGCGTTGCAAGTGTCAATGACAGGTGGGTTCACTTTTGTTTTAAAGGTTTTAACGGTTTGGTCATGGCTGAATGATTGAAACATACTTATATATTAAATTTGTCAGAACAATATACAGCTTTATCGGTCATGGTTTTGCGTAATCTTAGGACCGTTAACGGTTAAGCAATTCCAATTGTCCGATGTTTTGATAAAAATAATCTATACATCTTCTAATGATGTGGTAGGTATTTTGTTATCAAGGGGTTTTACCCTTTTCGATACCTGATGATGATCATATACACTTTTCTAAAAATGGTTAAGTCAGCTCTCACAAAACCTGAATCATATTAGTGTATCATCGATGGATTCTTACAAGAACTAAAATATGCGATTTCTTAAGACATTGGTTTTAGGTATGATTTTTCTGTTGGAAATTCCCCTAACGATTGTTTCGTTGAATATCTACTTGACATGCTAATGGAGTGAGCAGAAACTGTGAGATTTGTTTTTTCTGCAAAAAAATATTTTTCAGCTTCTGGGCCAATGCCAACGGTGCTTTCATATAGTTCTAACCCGTATGTTATCAAAGAGTGAAAGTGTTACGTCACGTGCCCTTCTAAAACTGTATTTGTATCAGTTACAAGATCGCTTATATGCGATTGCTTGGTATAGTCCCTGAAATAGGTTTTTCACTCATGTCGGGTTTATTTTGGGATTTCTTCTTTATGCACATAATAAATTACTATAAATATGGGCACCACTCTGCTGCAAAGTCAGTTCCACAATCGCTCATAGTTATAGTGCTGATCAGTCTGGATTTAAACAGTTTTGTCGAAAAACGGAATTTTGATAAATTGATAAGTTTAGGTAAGCGGCGTATTTTGTTCGTGTCGTTCCAAAATATTAATAAAGTCGCAGATACAGGAAACCAAGCGTCAAAATAAAATAATTATAGGTCCTAATAATGACACGATTTTATCATAAATATCATAAAATTTATTTCAAAAGTATTCGTAAATTACTTTCAGTTTCAACATGTTAGATTCTATTGATTAGTTGGCTATGTTGAGTTTCGTTTAATGAACTCATTTCAAATATATGGATACTTGAAATAATACAAATCAAAGTGACTTGATTTCAATGATTGGCCGATTTTTAAGCGACTCCCATAACACACAAATAAAAGTGGGCTTGATTTTTGAAATTAATATAACGCGAATCTGCTGGTCACTTAAACCAATCAATTTAAAAAAAAAGGTAACAGTAGAACAGCGTTTGACATTAACTTCAAATCGATGGTCGCGCTCGCGCGACTCTCTCTAAAAAGTTAGTCGTGCGGCCAAAAAGTTAGTCGCGCCACACCATTCAAAGGACGTATATGTTTCGATTAAAAAAAATCAATAGTGCTGACTAAACGACTGCTTAGGTGCACCCGGTGTTGCATCAATATTCTATATAATCGTATCGATGATAAATTGATAGATATATCATTCAATTTTATGTTTGTGCCTAAAAAATAATATGGTGGCCATGTTTTTTTCCAATATTCATGTAAAAATTCAAAATTATGGGCTTTGAAGCAGCCTTTCTGATAGCCACCTATCCAACTGACGTGCATATCATCCAATAATCATTCTTTCGCCTAACGTACAGCATCTTTACAACCCTCAAGAACGTTTATCATGTTTCTCGCATGCTATGTATCGTTAGACTTCCATATATCAAACGACACTCGTATTGACTGAACAAAACGTGTACGTCAATATTAAAACCACAATTGTCTATGAACAAATAAGCGAGCGCCGAAGGCGGGAGCGAACAAAAATGAATAAACTTTTAGAGCGCGACTATCTGTTAGAAGTTAGTCGCGCGGCCCAAAAGTTAGTCACATTTGCGACCATGCGACCGCTAATGTCAAACGCTGGTAGGAAATCATTTCGTATGAGTACAGAATCTACTCATAAATCTAGCATCGATATGTGTTAAAATAACTAAAACAAGATTTGAAGGACAAGTTTAGTAGCACAAGTGCGCTAGATAAATGGATAATCAGTTTGTCATGAAGCATGAAAATTAAGAAACTCACTCAAGATTGCCCTAAAGGCTAAGGGTTCTCAGATTCGATAAAAATGTAATGAAGTCAAACATCTATTTTTGGTTGACAAAATATATCTATACTTTGATAACGACCAACGGAATAATATAAAATTGATAATGATATAAATGAAATGAAAAAGTGCATTGCCGCGGTAAATGTTTGAAAATTAATCCATAGGAAGTGCAGTATAGACTGTAGACGTTAATTTACCACAATTAAAATTATGTTCTCTACATTTCTATGTTTCAGGTGAGAAAACCATGGTCGTCAAAGACATACCCGAACTCCCACCGGTTTCCCACCGGTCCCCTAATAGGCCTACACTTACAGACACCAACACCGACCCCCAACCAACCATCGCCCAATCAAAAGCACCAGAGTCCTTCCCAGAGGCAGTTGCCATGGATACCAACGAGGACCAATCAGAACACGAGGATATTGAAGGGGGCGTGGCCAATGAGGAGGCGGCGACTGTGGAGGAGCCAATTAGTGAAGAGCTGAGGGAGAGCTGCAAGAAGGCGGGCATTGCTGATGAGGAGGGCGATTTGTAAGGATGGATTTCATTGGTTTAAGCTTTTGAGATCTTAATTTGTTGATTGTGAAACATACATAGCTTTTTCATTAGTTTTAAGTAGAATTTGTGAACTTGTCTTGATAGTTGGTTAATGGTTAAGATTTATTTTTCATATGGCCTCGATGCATATTATATAATTAATTTCAGCGATTAATTACGTTGAGATAGTGTTGAGCAAAATGATTTCGGTCTGAATCAATTGTTTGGTAGAAAATAATATGTATTAGGCCTATAAGTTGTATTTTTAGCTTCTCACCACATCTAATTTATAAAGAAATGTAATTTTATAGTGTTGTATTTCCTTATTTTCATTACAGACCTATACACATCGCAGTGGTGCACGAAAATCTCGAGGCTGTCGACAAACTCATTTATATGATGCAGATCGCAGATATTCCGATCGACCATTGCAATAACGATCGGCAGGTAAAAACATCTTTGTGTTCATCCCACTGAAACAAGGGGGATATATAGTTGAACTTGTTCGCGATTGTCCGTTCCCTAGGATATCGGGTAGTTTTGTATACTCAACTTTTCTATTAAGGGGGTAATCGAGGGCTCTGATATTTTCTACTCACAATAACCAAATATTAAAGTTGTGCCTCGTTAGTTTTTCTTGGCAATCGACAAAAAAATGGTAGATTCTTTCATTACAAATCCGCCTCATTTCGAAATTCACCATTAGCCACCCCCGATTTCGAGCCCGGTATCATTTGCAGTTTTCTATCCATTGCATCAGTTGATGTCATGCGTTCAATGAATGACAAAAGTTACAAGTCGTTCATTGAAATAATCATTTATCTCTTCAATATAAGTTGCCTATCAAATGAGGCTTTCTAATGTAAACGATAGTGATGCGACGGGTAATACCAGACAAAAAAAAGTCGTAGGCAAAGTTATACTTTAAATTAGTTAAATTAGTGTTATTCAGGAAGAAAAAGTGTGCATAAATTAAGTCTTAACAATTAATTTGATTTGAGGTTTTCCCGTCTGGGATTTCAACAATGTTTTTGAAGTGTTCGACACACGATTAAAGACGCATAATGTTTTATTAGCCACGGCTTGCTATGCAAGACGTGGATTGTACCACCGCTTGGTGTTATTGATTTAGTTATTTATTTGTTTAGTGCGTTAACTTTTTTTCAAAATGCTACTCCTCTGTAAGTTGTGGGCCGATTTTAATGAAACTTGGTTTAAAATATTCCTTGAAGGCATGGGCATTTTAGTTGTGGTATTTTATGCTTATACTGCTTATATAAGCAACGTTATTCGTGCTTATATCTGACCAATAAACTACTTAGTATTTCGCTTATCGTCGTTTATGCTGTGACAAAGTGATTATGACGTAATAATCAAGCTGCTCTTCTGTAGGCGGTGGCATATTTTACACACCATAATATCTCGATCATCAAATAATTGAAATCCTTTCGCTCTATTTACAAACAAGTCTAATATTACTTTAGAATTGTTTTGCATAGTGTACCGCCCTTCTCTTATGTTGTTGATAACAAGCAATTAGTTATATATGATGAATTATCTATTAATGATCAATTTCACAATGCTGGGTATCTTTACTTATATTTAAGTTAAATGATATGTTCTTTGGAAATCCAGTTGAAAAACTATTTTCGGGATAAGAATTTACCTACTTTGATTTAAAGGTTATGTGTATCAAACGACTTGTTTATGTAAAAGTATCAGCAGAAGAGCTCGAAACTCACGGGGGCCCAGGGGCCATTGGCCCCCGGATTTTTGAAATGGCCCCCGCTTTTGAGGTCGGGGGCCCAAAGAGCCCCTCATATTTTGAAACTCCTACATATAAGAATATATGTTCGGGCCACTAGATTTTTGGTTTTTGAGAGCGAGGGCCCGAAGGGCCCCCGCGAAAATAATCGAGTTTCGAGCCCTGCAGCAGTATTCACTCGCGTGTGAATGTAATGTAGTATTCCTTTGAACATATTATAAACTCAAGGGCTCAGCTATTTCAAAATATTTGGCTTTTTTCCTGTTTTTTTTCAACCACATCGAAAAACCTTTGCTTTGTTTTATAATTTGTGGGGTTTTAAAATGCAAGAATGTCAGTACAACATCAAACGTAATGCAATTGTATCGTGCAATGTCATTCGAATATATTAAATAAGACCTTGTACCCTCTACTGTACAACTATTTGAAATTATTTGCCAAATGCCGAGCCCGTCACTCTCACTATAAAGCCCTAAAGTTACATGCGGGTTTTACAGTGGACGATGACAACTGTTGGCATCGTGCACTGTAAGCCAAATATTATTACCGAATCAAAATTATTTGATGTGACTATTAAACGTTTAGCAAGATGTGGCACACTGTCCTTGGACAGTCTTGTAAAGATTGATGATAAAATTTTAAAATTGATTTAGGAATACATTTTCTGTTTATAAAGTGAAACCAAAATATTTTAAACATTAAAAAAATATATAGTTACGAAAGCAATGACAATCACTGAAGAAATTATTTGTTTGCTGTAGTATACAAAAATGAAAGATTAAAGACCAAGTACCCTTAAGCATTTCATTAATAAGCACAATAACTAGGAACGATGCATTACTTAATACCTTTTCGTATCAAGACGTAACCGCAAAAATACCTTATTATGTTATCTGTAAATCAGTAAGTGCTATTAACACTGGGATTTTCCGGAGTGAACTAAGTTATCTATACACATACAAAATTTGACCCTCAGAGAATGTATTGTCAATGAGATTGGGTTTCTTGATTGACATAAGACCCTATTATATTTAGGTTTTTTTAGAAGAAACTTTTCACGAATGTATGATTCATGCATGTTATAACCTTAACCATTTAGTACATTCAAAATTGTATTGTTAAGGTCCTGTCCCGTCTTCACGTATAATTCGGTTTCGTTCTTAATTTTACTTGCTTCAGGACAGGTTACTAAAAAATCTCATATAAGAGCGATATCTTCATTTTTTTTTTGTGGAAAATAACTGTTTTCAAAATATATAATTTCGTCTTTCATATGATGTTTTATAACATAAAAACAACAATATTTTAATGCAATACAATACAATTGGAGTTTTTATATAGCGCATATGAGGAGTTTCATATATGCGCTTTACATTAGCTTATTCTAAAATGCTTTACTTCATTAAGTAATGGGATACCTATTTCAGTTTTAGCTAAAAAGAACATTTTGGAGCCCCGTTTTGGAGTCCCAAGTAATCCCAGGTATCCCTTTCAAAAGAAAATATAACAATCACCATTCACCATTCCAGACTCCCCTTCATTTGGCCGTCATCACCCAGAACGAGGCCATTTTATCGTCCTTACTCCAAGCCGGAAGTAACCCGAATATCGCCGACCGAAAAGAAAAAAAAGCCAGCTATCGAATCGTTTATAAACTATTTTAATGCATATTTTTTCTTCCAAAATTCCAGACTCCCCTTCATTTGGCCGTCATCACACAGAACGAGGCCATTTTGTCTTCGTTGCTACAAGCCGGAAGTAACCCAAATATCGCTGACCGGAAGGGGTGCACTGGGATCCACCTGGCGGTGAAACACAACTGCAAGGAGAGTCTGATGGCCATCATGAAAGAGTCGTCCATCCAACCTGATCTCAATGCAAAGAATTATGATGGTAATGAGTTATTAACAATTTACAATGTATTACAAATTGCAGTGGTTATGCGCTGTAGTTTTATGCCATCGTGAAAGAGTCGTCCATTCAGCCCGATCTCAATGCAAAGAATTACGATGGTAACGTGTTAAAACCTTTATTTCCGGATTCACCCACAGGCTAAATGCTATGATCTGGACAATGATTTTTGACAGAAACCCATTGGCAAACCCAACTATCGATATGAGGGTCTCAAAGATGCAACCAACATTTTTTTTCGTCAATTAGTTTACAAATTGCGGAATATTCACAACACAAGCCCGAACGATAATAGAATCTACCAATAATATATTTTACAAAAACGTATTGATATTCTTCTTTATCAAAATTGATAATTTCAATAGTCGAATGTCTTATTTTTGATTAAAAATGTTTTATTCTTATAATGTTTACGGTGCCATTATGATAGAAATAAACGTGCATTGTATATTGTTTAGCGAAAACGTTTGAGTGTGTATAATGTTTATTCTTTGCTCCGTTAGTCACTGTTTGACCCAAAGTGAATCACTATTTATAGTACAAGGAAGTGCGATGCCGTAATATTTTTACTCGTATCAGAGAGCTTTAAGCTCTTTCGCAATTTACATGTAGGCCTTCCCTATAATAATTGTCATCAAATACGTTGAAGTCACGTTATAAATTATTCTTGTCTTCTAACAAGACCATATATTTTTTTCGCCTTTCAATACATAGAAATATATTTTGCAACACTTTGATTTTGAGAACTTGCAATTTTCTAATAAGTTTTTGCGAAAAATCGGATAGGACTGAACATAATGATAAGCCTTCGATTGTCATTGATAAAATCAATTGGGCGAAGATGACCGGAAACGGCAAAAGTTTATTTTTTGTTGTTGTACCTTTCTATATGTTATTTCATATTTTTTTTAGGCTACACTGCACTTCACATGGCCGTGTTACACCGCCAGCCTGAATTCGTCCAAGTTCTTCTCCTTGCCGGTGCTAATAAAGATTTGCAGGTCAGTACAATCCCTGAAATTTCCTCAATGAGAAAATGAACCCTTCCAAACCAGTACAATGATTATAGTCCTTTTAAAGAAATGTCCTGGAATGCACAGAAAAAAAACACAAATATAATGCGCTTATCTAAAAGCATATTCGTCCGGTTTTTCGCGAAGTGACGAATAAGCATTATTTATCAAAATTGTCTAAATATTAAATTTGAACACTCTGATGGAAAGGGAGTTCGAAATTGGTATTGAGAAAATTTTGATTAGTCACTTTGCGAAAAAACTGGACGATATGTGCGATTGCTTAACCGTTTACAGATAGGTTATGGTGTAGTCTCTATGCAGTGGAACCCTTTTGGCAATTACATTATGTTGTCTGCTTACATGTTCATGCAGAAACGTTGAAATAAATGCCTTGTTTTGTTTCGATAAAAAAGGACAACAAGAGCGGTCGGACGGCGCTGTTCCACGCGGCAGAGACGAAACAATTCAACATTGCGAGTGCCTTGTTGCAAAAGGGAGCCAGTGTCAATATTCCTTCATACGCGGGAACATCCCCGGCCCAGGTATGAAAATGGAAAATGATCGTATAAGTAACTAGAAATTACAGAGTAGTAGTGTTAGGAAGATGAATATAGGCTGCATAGAAATTGATCATGATTGACGAATATTGAATTTTGTATTAATTGACCATTTATTCATTCGCATGTCATAGAACGCTGTTTGATGTAACGTATAAAACCGTTTGTCACAGTATACATGAGCAATTGTGTTACTTTAATGGGGTTCTAAACTGAAGTAAGGACAATATTTTAAGTAAATGTAAATTCTTGCCAAATGAATTCGGCAGAGTAAACTGTGTTCTAAAATGTGTTGGTTTCAAAATAACAATATTAACATGCAAGCTGATTATTTTTTTATAATTCATTATTTTCCCATAGGCCGCCAACGGGCGCGGGCATTCTGACCTCGTGGCATTGCTCATCAAATATGGCGCCGATGTGTCGTCGACTATTCGCGAAAACGAGTCTCCAAAGATACTCTATCCTCCTATCAAAGCCGCTTCAAGTACCGTAAGTATTTTGAAAACATGATGAAAATTTTAAATTATAATTTATTTCTATCAGATAAGATCTAAAACTTGATCAAAAAACAAGTTTAACATATTTGATGAGTCAAAATGTAGCATCACGAGTAATTTCATTTCGTCATTGAATATTTGACATAAAAATCTTGATTATAATTGCCACACTAGAACTGTAAAATCTTAAGCGTTGGAAAAACTTTAAAATCGTGCGCCCCTTGATTTCACTTATGAATGCGGAGCGCCGTAGAATCTAATTAGAATATGTGTTGTAACTGGATAGATTCAAATTAAGTCCAAAAAAAAAAAAAAAAAAAAAAAACTAATACAA
>LQRL01142271.1:16736-27388 GCA_001703475.1 Hydroides elegans
CTCTTCGAATACAACAGTCATGCTGGACCAATTCGGTAATCCCGTTACATCACCAAAAAGTGACGAGCGACCGATGATTAAAAGGCCCTCTTTTGGGAGGCAGTTGTCAGATGAAGCGATTCGTTACGATCGCGAACCCAAGAAACGCAAATTAGAATCACCGAGTGAGGGATCTCCAAAAGCCCCGATGGCAAAAAGCTCAAACGCGAGCCCCGATGGCGGCGCAACGGGTAATAAAAATGAAGGCATGAATTTAACGTTGAAGTTGAAACTGTCCGATAAAGGGGGAGGTGTCAATCAGAGAGAAAGTGAGACATCAGCATCTAGCCCGCTAGCGAAGGGACAGGATAAACGGTCGCCAACGCAAAGTCCGAAATCCGCTCGATCACCCGTGTTTCCTCCGAAACACTTAAACACATTGCGATCGCTCTCACTGCAAGAACCGAAAATAAACAGCATCCATAAACAACGCAACCTGAGCGTTCCCTCCTCATTACCCTTAAGTTCACCGACTAGTGACATACGACGCACCGCGAGTTTGAAAGTTCCCTCTTCGCTCCCGCTTAATAAATTCCCCACCTCACCCTTACTACCCTCGCCCTCGACACCTCTTACGCCCGATAACATGGCGCTTACCAAAAGTCCAACAGTGATTAAAAAACTCGCGCTTTGCCCGAAAACGGGCGATTTAATCGCGCAGGAAATCGCGCCCGGGGGAACGGATCCGGAACTTGAAAAAGTAGCGATCCCGCTCGGACCGGAAGTTGCCATGCAGAAGGCTCTGATGTCGCCCGGAAGTTTGTCGGCGTTTCCGCCCATGTTCCCTTCGCCCACGACGGGTCCTCCGATGAAGCTACCGAGCCCCGCTGAGGTGCGAGCGATATCGGAACGGGTTATCAGTACGTTGAAAGGAAGCAAGTCGCCGTCGCTTCATATGGACAGTCCTTCGTTATCGCCGGCGCTCAAAGTACCGCATGTGTTAACGAGTATTGCGAGAGGTCAGTTGCTACCGCCACAAGCGCCGCCTCCGCCCCCAACTAATAAAATGACGTCTCCTCGTAAGTCGCCATTAGCGATGGCAGGGGAAAAGGCAGTGACAGGGAAATTAAAGGCATCGAAGAGCATCTCACCAACGGAGAAACAAGTGTTGACGATTAAGGAAACGAGTAAAAGTACTGTGGTTGGTGTAGTGCCTGTCAGTGCCGTAGAGAAAACAACAGGATTGGGTTTTATTCCGAGTGTGAACGTAGGGATAACATCGGTATCTAGTATAGATAGTAAAGTGGTAAAAATGGATATGCTTAGTAATTTGCCGGGTACTATTATAAAGTCAACGCCATTGAACGCGAAGAAAGATATAGACGATGATGCAAAGTCTATCGATTCGGATGGTTCGGTGGAATTAAGTACAAGTGCACAAGAGGAAATCGAAAAAGAAAACCAACAAAATAAACAAAAGGAAATCGAAAGTCAATCGGGACAGAAACTGCAAACAAGCCCAGAAACAGTATCAAGTGAAAAACCACAGCAAAATAATGCAAATTTAAGCGAAACAGGGTTGAGATCAAATAATATTCATTCTCCGCTCAAAAGTCGTTCTGAAACGTCATCTGACGACACATCTAAAAGTGTTGACGTCAGCACCAACTTAAATAAAAATGCCGATGATACTACTTCCGTTATAGATGCCATAAGTAAAACTGATACACAGCTAAATGATAAAGAGACTGTAAGAGAGTCGGGTGTCGGTAGCAGTTCCTCAAATGCAACAGAGAGTCAAAAGACAGTTGCCGAAACAAATGAAAACCATAAAATCAATCGGGATATACACAGTTCCGTTTTGGATACAGACACAAGTTCGATTCCGCACAATGACGAGCAACAACCTGTTACACAATCAATAAGTGACCCTTCCTCATTACCATCAACCTCATCGACCGTCGCCAACGAACAAGAAACTGCTAAGCAACGGTTGCTACACGTTTTAAAAGCCCGCGGCAATGGAAGCGGTAGAGACGAAAACAAAAAGATATCACCCACACCCTTGCTCCCTAAACTACCCAAAATACCGCCCAGGATCGCGTCGCTCAAATCGGAGGTCGCTACCGGAAGTGGTGCGATTGGCGGTTTGCGGAAATCGAATTCGGATCACGATCTAGCCGCGATGGCTTTGCGAGGGGGTGGGTCGGTTTCATCGGTGCGTGATATACAGAGCCAAGAAAGCGTGAGTGATTCGGAATTGGAGAAAAGTGAGTTTAGCGGTGAACGTATGATTAAGGTTGTAGCTGCTGCCTCTGGAAATAAGAAGAATATCTTTGATATTTTCAAAGCGGAGTCGAATGAAGGATGCTCGTCGTCGTAAGAAGCGTATTATAAATATGTTTCTAGTTGATGGTTTTGCGACCGATGTGCTATTGAATTGTTTTTGAAAGAGCTACTAACTTACTAAGTGTGCTTTATTGACTTTGATAATCATAATTTGAGTTCCACGTTATCGCCCGATCGATTGGATGATTGACTCCGACTTGGTAGTCCTACTGTCCAAAATATCGTGATATCACTTTTGCAATAATGAAAATTTGCACTGTATGGAAAGGTTTAGATCGACGACTTATTCGTGAGTGTTTTTCTGAGGAGACGCTACAGAGCTAGATAGAATCATAGATCCATGTTTAAAAAAGAGTTTTGCAGTTCATCATTTATACTGTAGACCGAATTTAGTTAGCTGCGCTGATAACATTTAGTTTGCCGCATAATGCAATTTCTGTGATGGAAGATTATTAAATCATATATGAAAAAACGAAAGTGAATAATGCATTGCTTTGTAGATGGTGTGTTATATTTGAAATATCAAAGACTGTTGCGAATATTAGTAGATGGAAATATGACGTAAATGTTGATCGTGTCTTTGAATGTAAGTCTGAATGTTTGTTGAACTATCAATACTTTTTTTTTGGGGTTTCACGTATTCATTTATCGAGGATTTTTTATTGTGTTTTTATTTTGCATTGCTGAAAGTTATATTATTGCAAGTAAGATTGTTTTGTCACCGTCCATAAATTTAAAGTCCGTTTCAACTAAATTTGATTGTTCAAATTTAAATACAATTTAATTTTGAGATCTAATTATATCTAATTCAGATGTAAATTTTCTAAGATAAAGTCATGATAGTTAAATCAACACGTTTTTCGTCATATACATGCATTACAACTAGGTTTTGGTTACAATCCTGGTCAAATTGTATTTGCGACTGACGCAGAATCTGCATCTGATCTACCGGTACAAATAAGAACCGAGTAAATCTAAATATCCATATTTATAAACTCTGGCATTAAGAATATGAGTTGTCGCTTAGCATACGACGATTCAAGAAATGCAGATTGAGAAAATTCGACGTGGTGCTTATTTGTTTTTGTCGTAAATCCGCTGAAAATCCATTGGATAATTTAATATTTACTTACGCAAACATGCAACATAGTATCGAAACTGACCTTGAAACGTTGTCTGACCATTTGGACAAGCTAGGATATAAGCTACTCAGCAAAATTAATGCAACACTTTTCAGCAACAGTACAATTTGTGTGCATTTGCATTTGTTGAAAACTGCAGCTATACTATTGCTGTTACTATCTTTGTGTTAAATTTTTCATTTATTCAAGAAAACTACTGAAATCTATTGCTTTGTTTGCATCTTTATTTAGCAAGTATATTGCTTTCGTTTGCTAATTTCTAACCAGAAACGGTTTTCAAAACACGCGGATAGTCGGGTCATTCATACGCGAAAACTTTTCATATACGGTAATAGTGAGTGTGATCTCTATGGTATTATGATAATGATCCATCATTTTATAACAAAAACGAAGAATATAAATGTTTATTTAGTTGGTTGAAAATATTATGTTACATGCAGGTTTGTTATGTTGTCATTTTATTGTTGTTACATTTTACACCAGTTGAAATTATTCTAGGTTTGTATGATATGCTTCTTTTTACGTACGTGTATGTTCAGATTTCTAACGTAAAATTGTTGTTCATGACAATGAACTTGTTGTAAAAGACCAAGATGAAAAATGCTTAAAAGCTTTGATGAGTTATGTTATTCTTGCAATTATTATGTATATGTATGAACAGTTAATACAATAAATTATTTCCAAATGAACTGCTATATTTCTTTTTGTTCTGCCATTTGAGCCAAACTGCGTAGCATACGATATACGTGTTATTTTTCGGACCATGTGTAGCACACGTGTGTATAAACTTACTCGATTTGCAGATCAATTAAGTGAAAACTCATTAAAGGTTTCAACAATTATTTTTGATAAGCGATTATAGAACCTGTTGAAGTTATTTTAATGGTAGCCAAACATATCGTTACGCCACCAATAAGCATGTTTGATTCTCATCAATAAAAAAGAGATAAGATCAAAAAGTAATGAAATAAAATATCCAATGAAATTTGAATTTCAAATTATGTTTATTTCGAACCAAAAATATTACAATCGAAAAGAGAAAAGTTATGCAACATACAATACTTTATCTAGAGCGACACTTTTTTCAAACGAATAAAAATAAGTCTTGATTAGCATACTAAATTATTTAATATATTTTCTATTCAATATTATATTATACATTCAGTAATTATATTTGGTGAGACAAGTGTTATTTCTATTACTTCCTATTTAAATACTTTCTTATTGCTGCTCAACGGCACTTTCTTCTTAATGATTTTCAAATTGTCTGCGATTTTCGTCTTGCTATCCGGCTCCGTGTTCACTAATTGTTTAAGCTCCTCCTCTGAGTTTTTCGATTTCTCTTTCCCAGAGTTTTTCGATTCCACATTAGTTGTTGAATCCTTGTTACCTTTCGAATTACTAGATGGCGTAGCGTCGCAATTGGTTTTCTTAACGTGTAAAACGGGTTTGTTATGTATTGTGTTTTCGTGTGATTGATTTTCACTTGATGCATCATCGTTTTCTTGGTTTTCGCAATTCTCATCTTGGATACCGATTTTATTAAGCGCTTTATGTATTTTCATTCTAATAATTTATAAATGTGATTAAGGCCATAAGCATCTGGTATAAGAAAGAAACTCTCTAATCTCTATTTGAATGAGCAAATTTGTTGCGAAATCTGCCTTTTTCGACAATGATTTTCACTTAGTAATAGTTTCGACAGCAAGGTTTCGAAAACACAATCATATATATCGATATATATTCTAGTATTATCTTAAAAATCAGGAAAATTTATAGTTAGGAAGATTTTTAAAATAATGTTTTTATAAAGCGATTTTAACCGATTTTCCAAGATTTAAACATGGGGTTAAATGGGTGACGGAATCGCATAATCGGCTTACAGACCTGCTGCAGCAGAGCGGGGTTGGCAGGTTCCAAAAAACTAAAGTGGACGATTTAGGCATAAATAAACAGCCGTGTAACCTGTCCATAAAATGATTTTAGAAAAAATCTTGTATCGATATAGAATAAATACATTATAATAGGCTTATTCATATCCATGTATATTTCGCTGCCTTTTACAGGTAAAGAGCGCCGTCAAGGAATCCCTTCGCACACGCCGTCGTCTACAGCGTATGAACTCCTCCAACGAACTTCACTCTCCACCGCAAAAAGCCAGTTCGCGCATGCGCACAAAACACCAACAACCCGCGCAGGCGCAGAGCCTCGATTTCGATTTGGACCTCAGCAGCAATGCGCTCGCTCATCGGCGGCGACGTGCAGGAGAACGTAGCATACAGCAACTGGCGCTACCGTTTTTACAACAACAGCAAATTCAAAACAAAATGGCGTCGGCACTTCCGGGTCTTCCGCCGGAAACTGGCTCGAACCCACTGCGTATCGTGCTTCCGGATCAAGGCGGTATCGCGGCGAGTATGCCGCTGAGTCCAAGTGCCCTGGGGTTGGCGACGCGCAAAACACTACCTATGATACCGCCCATGCAGGCAAAGAGTCTACCGGATGATGTGGCTATACCGACGCCATCGACGGCGGAAGCTATGGAAACGGAATCGGAAAAGGGAAAAGATGAGACGTCACAGCCTAGAGCAACAGATATGGAGTCACCGAAATCGGACGTCATGGAGACGTCGCCTGTGCATAAATCGCCAGTGAATGTGGTTAAAAATAGCAGTGGTTCGACAGTAATGGGATCCGCTCAAGGCGACGTGAGCCAAAGTAAGCCTTTATCGATGCAAGAAAGCCCCTCATCAAATGAAGCTGCTATGCAAATGAGGAGTCACATTGAGGCAGCGCCCCTCAATGTATCACCCACCATGCGACGTCTTCAGCATGAATCAACCTCGGCGGGGGCTGGTGGTCTGAAACGAACTGCGTCGGAGAGCTCGCTGACTAAAAGTACAGGCGAATTCGTATTACCCAGTAAACTACCACCGCAATCTACGAACTCGCCCGCTTCAAATAAAACTGTCATGGTGGACGCATTCGGTAATCCCATGACAGTTACGTCACCGAAAAGTGATGAGCGACCGGCGATTAAAAGGCCTTCATTTGGGAGGCAGTTATCGGATGAAGCGATTCGTTACGATCGTGAACCGAAGCGACGCAAATTGGAGTCGCCAAGTGAGGGGTCTCCAACGCAGCAAAAAGACGCCGCAAGCCCTAGTGGCGGTACGATGGGTGCTAAAAATGAAGGCATGAATTTAACATTGAAATTAAAGCTGTCGGATAAGGGAGGTGTCAATCAGAGGGAAAGTGAAACATCGGCATCAAGCCCACTCGCGAAGGGACAAGATAAACGGTCGCCAACGCAAAGTCCAAAATCAGCTCGATCACCCGTGTTCCCTCCAAAACATTTAAACACATTGCGATCCCTCTCACTGCAAGAACCGAAAATAAACAGCATCCATAAGCAACGCAACCTTAGCGTTCCCTCTTCGTTACCCCTAAGTTCACCGACTAGTGACATACGACGCACGGCGAGTCTTAAAGTTCCCTCGTCGCTTCCACTCAATAAATTCCCCACCTCGCCCTTACTTCCCTCGCCCTCGACGCCCCTCACACCTGATAACATGGCGCTTACGAAGAGCCCCACAGTGATCAAAAAGCTCGCGCTGTGTCCGAAAACGGGCGATCTAATCGCGCAGGAAATCGCACCTGGCGGAACAGATCCGGAACTGGAAAAAGTGGCGATTCCGCTCGGACCGGAAGTGGCCATGCAAAAGGCGCTGATGTCGCCCGGAAGCTTGTCGGCGTTTCCGCCCATGTTCCCTTCGCCCACGACGGGTCCGATGAAGCTGCCGAGCCCCGCTGAGGTGCGAGCGATATCGGAACGGGTCATCAGTATGGGTACGTTTAAAGGAAGCAAATCGCCGTCGCTTAATGTGGACAGTCCTTCGATATCGCCCGCGCTCAAAGTCCCGCATGTATTAACGAGTATCGCGAGGGGCCAACTTTTGCCGCCACAAGTACCGCCCCCACCACCGCTGCCACAACATAATAAAATGGCGTCACCTCGTAAGTCGCCATTAGCAATGGCAGGGGAAAAGGCAATGGCGGGGAAAATGAAAACGAAAAGTGGCGGTTCACCAACAGAGAAACAAGTGTTGACGATTAAGGAAACGAGTAAGAGTACTGTTGTGGGTGTTGTACCTGCGAGTGCTGTAGAGAAAACGACGGGAGCGAGTTTTATTCCGAGTGTGAACGTAGGGTCAGCATCAGTATCTAGTATAGGTAGTAAAGCGGTAAACATGGATATGCTTAGTAATTTGCCAGGTACTATTATAAAGTCGACCCCATTGAATGCAAAGAAAGACATAGACGATGATGCAAAGTCTATCGATTCGGATGGTTCGGTGGAATTAAGTACAAGTGCACAAGAGGAAATCGAAAAAGAAAACCAACAAAATAAACAAAAGGAAATCGAAAGTCATTCGGGACAAAAACTGCAGACTAGCCCTGAAACAGTATCTACAGAATCTAGTGACAATAAAATGGAAAATAAGGCAAGTTTAAGTGAAACAGAATCGAGGTCAAACCAGAACGAATTGTTACTCAAAACTCCTCCTAATACGTTATCCGACGTCACACCTAAAAGCGATGACGTCAGTACCAATGAATTGATTAAAAATGGCGGTGATGCTACTTCCATGATGGATACACAGCTAAATGATAAAGACACTGTAATTGAGTCGGGTGTCGTCAGCACTTCCCCCAATGCAACAGAGAGACTAAAGCCAGTGGCCGAACCAAAAGAAAACCATAAACTCAACCGAGATATACACAGTTCCGTTTTGGATACAGACACAAGTTCGATTCCGCATAAGGGCAATCAACAACCTGTGGCACAATCAACAATTGATTCATCTTCATTTCCTTCAACTTCATCCCCCGTCTCCGCCACTGAACTACAAACTGCTAAGCAACGGTTGCTAACTGTCATAAAAGCTCGCGGTGGCAGCGGTAGAGACGATAACAAGAAATCACCCACACCTATGCTACCAAAACTACCCAAAATACCATCCCGGATCGCGTCGCTCAAATCGGAGTTCGCTACCGGAAGCGGTGCGAATGGCGGTTTGCGGAAGTCGAATTCGGAACACGATCTAGCGGCAATGGCTTTGCGAGGGGGCGGGTCGGTTTCGACGCGGGATATACAGAGCCAAGAAAGCGTGAGTGATTCGGAATTGGAGAAAAGTGAGTTGGGCATTGAACGGAGTAAGGCGGTGGAAGCGTTGAAGGTAGCTGCTGCTTCTGGGAATGAGAAGAATATCTTTGATATTTTCAAAGCCGAGTCGAATGAAGGATGCTCGTCGTCGTAAGATGCATATTATATATACGTTTCTAGTTGTTGGTTTTTTGACCGAAGTGCTATAGTCGAATGAAGAATGTTCGTCGTTTTAGGAACGGGGTGATTGACTGTTTCCTTTTGTTCGACCGAAGCGCTATTGAATCGTTTATAAAAGAACGACTAATCTACTAAGTGTGCTTTATTGACTTTGATTATCATAATCACGTCTTTCGCTCAATGGGATTGGATGATTGGCAAGACAGTGCTGCTGTCCGAAATATCGTGATATCAAATAAGGAATAATTGAATTTTGCACTTTATGGAAAGGTTTAAGTTTACGACTGATTTCTGAGTATTTCTCTGAGTAGACGCTACAAATTAGATGGATCAACTGTTTGATAACGAGTTTTGGGGCACATCATTTATTGACTTTTCTACTGTAGACCGAATTTAGTTAGACACAAAATCAGCTTTGTTGGATTTGCGCTGATAACATCATTTAGTTTGCCGCATAATGCAATTTCTGTGATGGAATACTATCAAATCATATATGAATGACAAAACTGAATAATGCATTGCTTTGTAGATTCTGTGTTATGTTTGAAATATCAAAAAGACTGTTGCGAATATTAGTAGATAGCTAGAAATAAGACGTAGATGTTGTGCGTACCTTTGAATGTAAGTCTGATTCCTGTTAAACTATCCATATTTTTTTGGTTTCACATATTCGTTTATCGAGGAGTGTTCGTCGTGTTTATTTTGAAAAGATAAAAGCTAGATTGTTTTGTCACCGTCCATTAATTCAAAGTCCGCTTCAAATATTTTTTTGAGAACAGAGTAAACTCTAGCATTAAAAATATGAGAGTCGCTTTGTATGCGATAGAAGATACAGATGGAGATAATTTGACCTGGTGCTTATTTTGTTTTGTCGCTTATAATCCGTTTGATATTTTAATACCCACTCACGCAAAGTTCCAACATAATATCCAAACTTCCAAATATCGTTCGACCATTTGGACAAGCTAGAAAATATGCTTCTCAGCAAAATTATTGCAACATTTAAGCTACAATACAATTTGAGTGTTGCCTTTGTTAAAAACTGTAGCTATACCGCACCATTGCTGTACCTATGTTTGTATTTATATTTTTCATTTATTCCAGAAACTAGTGAACACTAACTGTGTTTGCTCATCATTATTTTATACGAATTTTGCTTTAGTTTGATCGGAACCTGTTTTCAAAATGTGCAGAAAGTCGGGTAATCCAGTTAAAGTTATTGATATATTTCATATACTGCAATTATTCATGAAATACAATAGGTGTGATCTCTATGGTATTATGGTAAAAGTTTCAATATTTGGTAACAAACATATAACTGTCAATTAGTTAAATATTATGTTAGGTTTGTTATGTTGTCCTTTTTGTTAATGTTACATTTTACACCAGTTGAAATTATTCTAGGTTTGTATATGCTTCTTTTTACGTACGGTACGTGTATGTTTTGATTTGTAAAGTATCATTTTCTTTATCTTAATAATGAAATTTTGTATAAAAGACCACAATGAAAATGTTGATAGGCTTTGATTAACTGTGTTATTCTTGCAATTTATATGTTTATGTATGAACAGTTAATAAAATAAATTATTTCAAAATAAACTGCTATATTTTTCTGCCATTTGAGCCAAACTGCACAGCATACCGACATACTTATAAATGTTGGGTCTATGTGTGTATAGACCTACTCAATTTGTAGATCAGCCATGTAAAAAAAATATTTTTTTTTACAGCTACAGTGCACCACGGTTAATTTGAAGTCGTCGGGACCGGGGAAAAACTTCAAATTATCCGAAGTTCAAATTATCCGAAGTTGGACATCCCCCCTCCCCCTCTCT
>LQRL01142271.1:27588-37909 GCA_001703475.1 Hydroides elegans
ATAAAATGGTTAAAATATATTTTATTTACGCAGAATTAAAATGGCGGTAATCTTTACTATATTCAATCTCACTTTTCCAAATTGCAATCGACACCGGGAACCTATGACATCCTATCATGACCAAAAAGTGCAATCACTTTCTAAGAGATTTGCAATCAATTTTGAATCAGTGGAAAGCTTAGCTATACAGTAATTGCAATCAAGTGTTCCAAATTTCAGATAACATCTGACATTCGTTTGAAGTGAGTTATATTCAGTACATATCAAAACTTAAAACATAGTATTTTGTTCACAAAGGCCTTTAGTCATTTGATGTTTGTAAACAATTTTAAGCATACTTGCTTTTGTCGCACTTCAACCCATTTACAGGAATGCGAATTAATCTCAGAACAAACAAATGAGAGACAAAGTCTCCTTTCACACATTTGAAAAGGGGTTTTTATTACTATATGTTTGTGTTTGCGCCTGATATCAACCCCTTTTGAGGTACACCTTTTTACTTCAAATCGACTTCAAATAAACCGAAGTTGAAAATTCAAATTATCCGAAGTAAATTTGGTAAAAAATATAAAGAAAAAAATCGGGACCGGGAATTTTAGTTCAAATTAACCGAACTTCAAATTATCCGTGTTCAAATTAAGCGTGACGCACTGTATTTGTTATAAGCAAATTTAGAACCTATTGAAATTGCTTTTATGACGAGCCAACAAAATGTATCGTCGCTGATGCAACATATATACTTCACATGATTAATGAAAAAAACTATAATCACCTGAGACATACATGTATAAATTCAACAAAATTTGAATTTCAAATTGGGTTTATTTTAGATCCCAAAAATATTGAAAATCGAAAAGAGAGAAGTTATGCAATAATCAATACTTCATCTAGATTGACAAACTTTCAAAACGAATAAAACTTTTTTAACATACTAAACTATCAGATCTAATTGATATTTCATTATAAATTTGGTAAAAAGTTCCATCAATCATCTTTTATTTAAATACTTTCTTATTGCCGCTCAATGGCACTTTTTTCTTGATGATTTTCAAATCCTTCGCGATTTTCGTCTTGCTATCCGGGTCCGTGTTCACTAATTGTTTAAGCTCCTCTTCTGAATTTTTCGATTTCTCTTTTCCAGAGTTTTTCGATTCCACATTAGTTGTTGAATCATTGTTACCATTGGACTGACCGGATTGCGAAGCATCGCAATTTGTTTTCTTCACATGTAAAACGGGTTTGTTATGTATTGTGTTCTCGGGTGATTGATCTTCACTCGAATCATCATTTTCCTGGTTTTCGCATGTGTCGTCTTGGATCCCGATCTTATTGAGCGCCTTATGTGTTTTCATTCTTTGCAAATTACCAGTGGACTCTACATCAGTGCCTTCATATTCATCTGTGTCTTCATCCTTGGCACATCCATAATATGTGGCATTTTCCAATAAATCGTCTAGCTCATTATCATCAATATCATCATCCATGCTTAAATGGCGCGTCACCACCTCCCGTATGTGCTCCCCACGCTTGGATGCTAAAGACTGTTTGAATTCCTCTCTCTTCATATTGGCCAGCGATTGGGTGCACCCTGATGACGAATTGTCGTTGCCTGCGGATGTGTCGTCGGAATAGACTTTGCTTATTTGGTCGACACGTTCATCCGACTCTGTTTTCTGGGCTTTCGCTCTGAGGCCGTTACACTGTTGAAAGAGATAGAATAAGGGATGGATTAGCACCTGGTAATTGAAGTATTGGATCGATATCCTTAATTTAACTTTCTGTAATGGATTGACCTTTGTACTTAATCCTATACATAACACTCGAAATATTTTCCATTAATTATACAATTAATTTAAGGTTTAAGATAACGAAGAGCATTGTTTTTTAATTGACATATAACTGCACTGAATGAATTTTATCGATTCTAATAAACGTTCATAACAAGGAGGTGCAACTCACAACTATTTATTTTATTTATTAAACTATTTATCAGATGATGTAATTCATCAACATTTCTCGACATTTGCAACGGGTACTGGGTTTACTTATTAATTAGCAATTTCTTATTCAATTATGTCGTTTATTTCAATATGTATTTGTTTATTAAAATAAATACCCTTTTGCTACTTCTCATAAAGTTCGCTTCCAATTTGGCCAGCTTTCTCTGAAAAATAAAATAAATCATTTTATTTTCCGGTTATACATATCATAGAAACATGCTACAAGCTACCATTTTTTGTGCTAGGCCTTGACGAAACTTTTTTGGTCACTTTTGAAGGGCACTCCCCCACATCATTTTCTTAAGTGTTCATTTGAGCATAAAAACCACCTGAAACATCGTAATATACAATAAGTAATCGAATTTAGAAAATCAATTTTTACAAAAAGGTGTTCCTATTTGTGTAGCTAGCTGGCCTCATTGCGCTAATTTAGGCAGCTAGGTTCCGGAGAGGAACACCTTTTCCAAAAAATGTAATTTATAATACTGGTATATATGACCATATGTTAATTTGTTCTTCAGTTTATTATACTTAGCTATATACAGTAGAACCTCGTTAACTCGAGGTCCTCGGGACTTCAGATTTAACTCGAGTTATCCGTGAATTCGAGTTAACCGTGGTTTTATAAGACTAACTTATAAGATATGGGACTTCGAAATCACCTCGAGTTAACGAGTACTTCAAGTTAACCGTGCTCGAGTTAACGAGGTTCTACTGTATTACTCAATACGATCAGAACCAAAATATAAAAAGTGTTCCTTAAATTCTTGTAGCTAGAATGACATTTTTGAAACTTTGTAGCTAGATGACATTGGAAAAGGAACATCTTTTTTGAGGAACAGCCCCTCCGGGCCCTTAGGTGCCAGTTGGCGGCTCAAACGATTTACTAATAAACTGGTCTTGCATATAGTAACCATCGTAAATGCCAAGGCCAAACTCCCACCCTCGTGCTCTACGTCCCACTTAGCCTTTTCTCAAATACTGTCTCTATTTTTCCTTTATTCGTTAAGTTTCTAGTCCTTTGTTTTGCTCATGAAATAATATAAACTTAATGTACGTAATTCTTGAATTTAAAATATATCGAAATGGAGCGCCGTTTTGATATATTTAACACGAATAATAAATCAAGTTTGTGCAAATTTTTGGGTTGAATTATCAGGACAGTATTATTCTAAGAATATCGGAATTATAAGATGTATATAAGAACATTATTATTGTACCAGTCAAAGTTTGTGCTTCCAAAATTATTAATTGTGTGTCTTTGATAGAATGTTGCTTTAAGCTCAGTAAAATCAATTAAGGCAAAGTTATACACCTGTGCTGTGAAAAGTGGCGTTTGGCGAAGTTATCACCTATATATCTATAAACCGGTACTTTAGGCCCTACTTGTTTAGTTAACGAGGCAAAGCCTGTTCACAGCTGGGTGCGTTTTGAAATTCAATTATTGCTCTGAGAAGTTGGAATTTTAACATAGAATGCATATACAAAGTTAAGAGATTGCATCACCAAGTATTCATGTTATAGAACGAAAATAAATGTCGAATTGCCCATAGCAAATTCATTTCGACACGGCCTTTTGCTTCCGAGAATGCCTATTTTTATGTCTCTATCTGCGAAGCAAACGTCGCTTTACTTTGAAACCTAACGACAACCGTTTATCGTCCTCAACATCGGCATTCAACTTCATTAGACGATGGATTTCTTTACACTGTATTCGGGTTGCTCTAGCTTCACATGTTTTCATAGTTCTTGGTATCAGACACGGTTGCAGTGCTCTGTTCCAGCACGTAGTTTATTTTTCCTCGTTGGTCCGTGGTCAGCCACTTTCTTCATATTAGCCGACGAGATATCGAACGACTGCATGTCGCGTTTGCAGCAGTCTTAATAACGTAAAAATTTGGCAGTTCTCTTAGTCGTATGGCATTTGCAACTTGACCGTTGATCAGGTGCTTTGCAAAGCGTTAGTCATTCATTCTACGGACGTGGCCTAGCTAACTTAGTCGTCGCTGCTTTAGAATGGTGTATGCGCTCAGGATATTAACTGTTTCAGCACTTTTCAATTATGATTTTTTTCTTTCATGGGTAGTTTCAAAATGCGGCCTACGCATCTGGAAACGTTTGAGTTTCCGCTCCTACCATATAACAGATTACCCAATATACACGCTCGTAATTTGGCTTTCTTGGTGTTCGTAGTCAGTCTACTATTGTTCCAAGCAAGTTTTGAGCGTTGAAAGCTCAGGCAACTTAACCGATTCGAATGTTTTTATCTTCGTCAAGAGATGCGTTTACGCTAACTGTTGAGCCGAGGTAGCAGAAATTATCAACCAAATCTAAAGTAATATTGTTTAGTTGTATGATAGGTGGACATAGTATATCTTAACCAAAGACAACTGTTTTCTTAACGCCAATCGTTTGTCTGAATATTAAGCAGGCATTCTATGGAGGTCCGTTCCTTTTTCCTCAATGTGTGCAACAAGGCAAGCATCGTCAGCAAACAGCAGACGCTTTTCGTCGGATCAGATATGCTTTTTTTCAGCCCCCAACCGGGGCCTAGGGGCCCGGAGGGGGCTATTAAAACGGGTTGATTTTTTAGACCCAAAAAGTGATCAAAAAAAGTTTCGTCAAGGCCTAGCACTAAAACGGTAGCATGTAGCTATAAACATCAGTGGGAAGGGAAATGTGTGAACAGCTAAAAGGTAGATGCCTGACCGTTTGATATTTTTATTCAATAAATGATAAGTTAAGAATTCCGCTTTAAAGTTCAAAATTTGCAACAACTTTTTGAGGAAATATGACGCAAACAATCAATATGAAACAATCATGTTTCGCAACAATAACTAGGGGAAATATGCTTGTGACGCAATTAATCTATTGTTCAAGTTGCATAACAATGGATTAATGCGTCACAATTGGGTTTGTGTAAAATATTATTTTTAAAACTGTTGATTTCAGTTTATATCAATTTATAAAATCATATATATATGAAGTTAATTTGCGAGAGGTTTCAATTAATTTGTAGCAATGAATAGACGTGAATATGTATCGTTCTGATTATTCTGCCTCTTGTATAAACTGTTTATACTTGAAAAGATAAAGGATGCTCTACTTAAGATAAATTAAACAAACGCATTATAATAATATAACCAAAAAAGGTTTAACTCCATCAAAAAGGGCCAAGCCCCCAACCTCCGACCCCTGGCGTACCATTCTCCATCTTCTCCATTCTCCATTCTCCATTCTTCTCCATTCTCCATTCTCTATGTTTCCACATTGATCTTTTTCTTATTATCCTCTCCGTCAATTTTACATTTCTTAAGTCATTTTGAATATCATGAAGGCTATATTTATGCAAGTCTAAAACTAATTTAGTACCTTTAACATTTTTATTCGGCAAAAATAATAATTTAAGTTGCAAATCAATGCGTAGAAGAATTAGAATTATTGCATTCAAATCCAATTTGAAAAACTATATACTCTTATTTTGTTATGAAATGATCGGTCATTCTTATTCGCATTATTGTTATTCGCATTATTATTATCGCATTATATCGTATTAGTGTGTCGTGTATATAAGATATGCTTTTATGTGTCATATAAACAGAAATAAAACTGTAAAACCATTGCATCATATATATTACACTAAACTAAATGATGGCGCTTCTAGCCCATTGTGATATAAATTTAGCATTGAATTATTTCCGTCACAAATATATTGTTCGTCGATGTTTTTGCAACATATAGATATTACATCATAACTGTACGCATCGTATATAAGTTTTAATCTTTAAAATGTTAATCCAAGTTTATCATGCATTATTATCACACATTTCTTCCCACGGATGTTTAGATCTACATGCTACCGTTTTGTGCTAGGCTTCGATGAAACTTATTTCAAACTGGAGTAAAATATGCTACGAAAACATAGTACTCGCAGTAAATGTAAAAGTGTCTGATTGCTACCTCGTGTTACTAGCGACGTTTTAACTTTCTTATTTATTTTAAAATCATAATTTCATTTTTCACTTTTATAAAGGAGATATGAGGATGAATAATTGAGACAGTTTTGTTTCATGCTCTATTCATTTATTCTAAAACATGGCAAGTTGATCTGAACGTTTGCACGTTTCTTTGCAGTAAAGAGGATGGTTGCTTGATGTAGACAGTTTACACGTACACCAGTTCTTCAAACTCTGGTCACTCAAACATAAATGGATAGTGCAACTAAGCATTTAGCATGACATGGCATAAGATTGTATTGCATTGGATTAAAAAAATAAATCATACCATTTGACTTTTTAAATAAAATCGGATGTGAAATTTGCACTTCTTATAAATGTACTTTTTGTAACGTTTACATAGAGCCCAATAAAAACATTGTTATAATTAATATTCATATCACGTTGTTTTAGCGGCCGTTAATGATGTTTGATGCCCGATGCTTTTATTTGAAGCCCACATTTTATTTTTGAAGCTCGGTACATATTATTTGAGGCCCTAGCTTGCGAGGGATTTAATTTTTATGTAAGGGATTAAAAAGATAATAAAGGGAATTTAAAAAATCAGTGGACTCAAATATCATTAACGCACGCAAAAATAATGTGTTTATTATTATTATTGATTTGAGAGACACGAACATCTTCTCCCCGACTTCATACAGGCTACCATATCTTTTTTGTAAGCAAATAACTCACACTTTAGATAGAAATTGTATTTTTCTTTTAAATAATATATTTCTTTAAGTGAGAAGCAGACAAAAAATGAGCATAGCAAACAACCATTACACCCGATAATACCAGAAGTGACTTCACATCCTTTTCTCTTTTCAATAATAATGTTACTCCATTGATCACGGCTGTTTAGAGCGGCCCACTTAGTTTTTTGGTGCAAACTAGTCTATTGTTCACCACAACCCCATTTGGTCCGGAGTCTTTATTTACATAAGTTTGTAATCGGCAGAGTTATGCTATAAAAACGTGTATTTTTCCAAAAGTTTGCCAACTTTACACGCATTTTAAAACATGTTGCCACATTGGTTTTTGGAAATTTCTTTTTGCAACAATATTATCAATATGTTCTTTCATCATCTGTATATATCACTAACCCCCTCCATCTCGATTATGCATGAAAAGCAGCCTCGAAAATAACACAAATTTGGCATAATTAACATACAAAATTTCTGATTTTTCTATATTTTAAATTAACTTTTATAACAGTAAATTGAGAGAAATATGAATATTTTTTTATATTGTTGGATTCAGGGTTTATTCTACTGTATCATGATACTAAATTCGATATATTACAAGATTAAACTCTTTGCTATTTAACACGGTTACTGCATTGTGTTTTTCAAAATTCGTCCATGATTATATAGGCTTATTCGGAATACTTATGATTTTAATTGTTTTAGCTAGAAAAATATCATTTAATCTCATGAACATAACATTGTGTACATAAATTGTGACTCATAAATTGTGACTTCATTTTATCAAAATCTTAAAGAATTATTTTCTTTTTTAATTTGAATTATCTCCTAAATCTTATCATAAATCTATGAAATTGTGTATTTATTATTCGAAAATTCCTCTTTAACTGTCAATACAAATTTTAAATTGCATTTACATGTTTTTCTAGTCATAGAACTACATGTACAAAAGACAAAAAGTTCAATGCGAACAAAGTAATTGCAATTCGATCAATTAGATGTCCATATGGTGAGTTCAAACTAATATACTCGTTTCATGTTGGTGTTATGTCATGATATTAAGCCGATTATATGCGACCATGTCGACATTAAGAATAGTAAAACTCAACCAAAATGTCATAATCCCCTTTTAAAAACCTTGTATTCTATCCTCTTAAGATATTACCTTGATTACTATAAATGCAAATTGAAATTACCATTTGCCAAAGCGATTCCATAAGAATAAATGTGTTTTATTCAATGGGTAGTGTGATTCTTAAGAAATACCCCTCATGTTTACGGCCATGGTTTGTTAATTAATTGGGATGGAGGGGGTATATGACTTCTGCCATTAGAATAAGCTTATTTTAAATTCTATCATATATAAATTTCATTAAAAAAGTAATGTGGCAACCATTTTAAAATACAGTTTAAAGTCGGCAAAAAACTAAATTTTGACACAATTTCATGCATAAACAGCCGAAAACATGCATAGTTAATCCTAAGCAAATAAAAAAGGGGTGGAAGAATCATAGGCATCTGGTGTGACTCCAAAAAACTAAAAGGGCCGAGTTATAGTGAGAATAAACAGCCGTGTGATACGTAATAAATATTGCTGCATCGTATAGGAGAACTAAATGACAGCTCATAAACACAATGCTCTTTTATTGGTTATTGCTTTTTCTTTTATAACTCATTTTTATTGAAACCCATTGATACAGCAACGCCGCTATGGTCTTGGGGTTAAGGTGCCGAACAGCGGCGCACAAGTCTTTGCAACCAAAGTTCGATTCCCATCCGCACTCCGCATTAAAAAATATGAAACGTTTTGCCATGCAATTTTAATTTCGGAGTATTGCATTTGATATTCAAGTCCTGTGTTTACATAATTTACATACTTTACCGCGATGCTGCCTTTATACGCTAGAAGTACTATCATTTTGAGGGTCGAAGTATTATTTTGAAACTATTTAGCGGGCCGTTTTTATTTGAAGCGCAATTTAGCGGGCGTTAATGTAATTTGAAGCCCGTTACTTTGATTTAAAGCCGACAAAACATTGCCCCGTAAAACAATGTAAATATTCCACAGTTCCTCGCAAATCAATGACATGTTTAATTAATAATACAATAATTAATATCTGGTTATTTAAAATTATTCCTTGAGTAGAGTGACATCAGGGGTGACATAATTGTTAAAACGGCTGTCAC
The DNA here is from genome assembly GCA_001703475.1 of Hydroides elegans. NCBI lineage: Eukaryota > Metazoa > Annelida > Polychaeta > Sabellida > Serpulidae > Hydroides > Hydroides elegans. Next base: position 36,478 of record LQRL01142271.1, read on the forward strand.
CCAGGTCCTTTTAATGCTATTAGGTAGCATTATTATGATATTCGACCCATGATTTTAAAGCGTTTCACAAAAAATACAAACCTCAAACAATCAAGTGATAGCCGTTGATTGTGGTAATAAAGAATATAATCCAAAACAAAAGAATGACAACTTCATTCCTATTTCCGTTTTAACAAATTACATGCCATCTTGATCTCTTTTAAATAAATATTATATATTTTCACTCTTGTGTGTTTATAATTTCCATTATTCTTATGTATTTGCGTGCTTACGTCACGGTATCTATACGCAAAACAGTGTGTCAAAATTAGGCTCGTATTTATGATGCTTACGTTTTTAATAAATCAGTTTTAATGTGAAAAATTATGGTTATATGCATTTTAAAATGATAGAAGATAGGTTTTTAGTTGGTGAATAGCTGAATTTTTATAACTTAAATTTTTAATTTAAAAATACAAAAACTGAGATAAAAAATAAAATTAATAAAATATATTACAGTTATTAGAGTAGTAATCGCTTTATCAATACTGACGGGTTCAAGCCGAATTACTGGAATAATTTTATGTTTGGTCCTATTAATTAATTAATCTAATAAAATGCATATTCAGAATCAATTATCTTGGAATAAAAACAATACTTCTAATCGTGACGAGTGAAATCTTTCAATTCTCTCCGGGAAAGCAAACAAAAAGTTTTGCTCGAGCTTCGCTCCCGTGAAATTTTGTTTGCTTCCCCTCGGAGAATTGACAGATTTCACTCGCCACTCATGAGATATTGTCAATTTACCGCATATATCATTTTAGCTATCACCTAAATTTTATTTTGCAACTGACATGATGTTTTTGACTAACATTTTGAATAAGATATATCTATATACATTTCCTATGCGTATAACTTGATAAAAAATGTAATTATGTTGAATAATTAATGTACGTCAAACAAAGGGGCGAGGGAGTGTTTTCATAAGTAGAGTGGGGTGTTTCCAAAAAGGGGATGGTTTTTATTATCTGATTTATTTTCGTTTACAAAACAAAATATATTTGCTTTCGAGTTTTGCAAGCAAATATTTCTGCACTTTCTCTTTAAGACTAAGTAACATACTTAAAATAGTATATTAGCCCCCAACCGGGGCCTAGGGGCCCGGAGGGGGCTATTAAAACGGGTTGATTTTTTAGACCCAAAAAGTGACCAAAAAAGTTTCGTCAAGGCCTAGCACCAAAACGGTAGCATCTAGCTATAAACATCAGTGGGAAGGAATGTGTGAAAAGTTATAAGGTAGATGCCCGACCTTTTTATTTTTTGATTCAATAAATGATAAGTTAGGAAATCTGATTTAAAGTTCAAAATTTGCAACTTTTTTGGGGAAATATGACGCAAACAATTGAGGTGTAACAATTATGCTTCGCAACAATAACTAGGAAAAGTATGCTTG